>JAAOAG010000052.1:0-80709 GCA_013186755.1 Fusarium begoniae | reverse complement strand
TATAAATTACTAGCTTATAAACCGATATACTATTTAGTAATACTTCCAAGGGCGCTAAAGTTAATAGGAAAATTATAAATATAGTCTTAAGCCTTCTGGCTTATTAAGTTATTACTAATAACAGTTTGCTTTGCTGCTAATATATTATTTATAGAGTTGTGTTATAGTGTGTGTATATGTGTATGTATATGTGTGTGCGTATAGAGATATAAACTTGAGGTTATATCCCTTTTATACCTTCTTAGTCTCTTCCCTTGCCTTAGGGCTTATAGTAAGATTTATTAGTTATTGTAAAAGCTTATGGGTAAAAGCTTATATTAGGGAAAAAAAATATCGTGTTGTTATTTATTATCTGTGTTTGCAGCCTAAAGCTTAACCTTATAGGCCGCAGTTATCCCATAGCATTGCAAGTGTGTCGTTGGAACTCGGAGGTGTAGCTCAGAGCAGGATTAGGTCGGTACGGTTTAAACTCAGGTAGACGAATCGAGCTGCCTTGCAGGATCGAGACATGGGACAGGGGCTTCTTCTCGGGCATTTTCAATATTATATTCGTGTTTAGATCAGCGATTGAAAGGTCAAATTTAATCTGATAACAAAAAAGACACAAGCCATTATGATATGATCGCGACGCATCCCCGCTCTAGTTTACCTGCAGCTCGCCTCACTTTCGGGGACTGCATACAACGAGCCACCCTCAAGATGCATGCCGATAACAAGCCAGTCAACGATAGAAAGCTATGCAAATATCACGTTAAAACTTATGACAGATAGAGTGGTAGATAAGTACCTAGGCATGTGAACGATAACCCCCTCCTTGCAAAACATCCAGTAATGCATTCGTGGTGATGGGGCTGACAGGCTAAATCCCTCCCTCTAAGTTCTATTTGTCCACGTGTTAATCACATAATCGTTGATACGTCGACACGCGCTTTTTATTCTTATGCTGGGGCATTTACCACAGTGGATAACTAATGCAAAGGGATAACCAAGACTAAGAGTAACCCTTTGTCTTGCATAACCCAATGACCTGTTCCCTGGGACAAGATGAGTTAATCTCGCCTTTGAATCACTGTTTCCTGGTCGATGTGAGGGCTAGTCTAGTGTCTTGTCAACCCCGCAGTGGCACGCTCCGGTTCAGGTGGCCAGGCTAGGGTCAACAAATGGCACCTGACCCCACGGGGTCGAGTCCTTCTCCGCATCATGCTTCTCAAGCTACACTCTTCTGGTTTAGTGGATTCAATTCTAGCTGTTGAAAGAAGAATGCATGCTCTGCAAAACTGAACAAAGCCCAGTTTATTTCTCAAGCGGGACACCTGTATACTCCTCTACATTATCCCTTGACACTCTCAAATCTCCCACCATGGGCTCTATGATTACGACTAGCAAAGCCTCATTACACTACCAAGACTACGATAGTCTGCCTGACCCAAAAAGAGTCTGGACCGGCAAGCCAGGGTCTAGGGAAGAAGGCCTCGGCCGTCTCGTACTGCTCACACCAGAAGTGGTAGCCAACGCGGCATCAACATGCATCAAGACAGGTCGCCGTACCTCGTTAAACTGGGAGCTGACCAAGCTTGACATTGCCAACTTCAATCGAGCTCCAGCCCAACATCATATCGTCTCGCTCTTAAACGGCGCCGCATATGATGATGTGTATATCTTCAACCCTCAGCAGTCGTCTCAATGGGATGGGCTCCGCCATTTTTCTGCCCCAGCTCCAACTCCTTCAGACCCAAATCGTCGTCTCTTCTATGGAGGAATGACGTCGGGTGAGATACAAGATAGAAACAATACTCGCTTAGGCATTCAGCATTGGGCCAAAGAGGGCATTTGCGGTCGTGGTGTTCTGCTGGACTATGCTGAATACGCTCGACGTCACTCAATATCTTACACGACATTCTCGGACCATTCGATTCCGCTCCATGTACTCTTTGAGGTTGCAAAGGAACAAGGTGTCAAGTTCCTCCGTGGAGATGTCCTCTTCGTCAGAATCGGAGTTGTGAGGGAGTGGGATCAGCAGATGACGGCAGCTGACAAGCTGGCTTATGCGCAAAGTTCAAACCCACAACATGCTGGAGTTGAAGGCACCGAAGAGATGTTGAAATGGATATGGAATGAAGGCTTTTCAGCTGTGGCGAGTGATGCAATTTCCTTTGAAGTATATCCTCCGCAGGCTTCGTATCAGCGAGCCGAGAATGCCTCAGTCAAGGGTCTATTTATGCATGAATATTTGATTGCTGGTTGGGGTATGCCGGTTGGCGAACTATTTGACCTTGAGGGTCTTAGCCGTATTTGTCAGGAAGAGCAGAGATGGGAATTCTTTATAACGTCAGCACCTCTGAACATGCCAGGAGGCGTCAGTACTCCTCCAAATTGTATAGCTATATTTTAACGCATTAACTTTGCATACACAGTGGTTGGACAACTCCACGATTTATACTACAGTCCTTTTGTTTCCAGTACCTGAAATACCTTGGTAAACTTGTGAGCCAGTCCCCAGCATTGCAGCTTCTTCAATATCTCTTGTGCATCGGTGCTGATGGCAGGGACGCACCCATCAGTACCAATATCTGGAACAGATCCAGAGCTAGCAGGTCCTCCAACCTCAATCCATTTAACAATGACTCTTCTGTGAGAAAGATTCTGGTCATGAAGATCCAGCCTGACACTTTGGGCGACCTCCATTGTGGATGATCTAGTATGACTATGATCGCCATAAGCAGAGTAGGCAATGATGAAGATGTAACCCATAAAGACCCGCATAATCTCGCAAGGGGCAGACACCAGGTATTCATTAGCTATTGCGACGATTTGGGCTGCGTGCCAGCATAGTCTTCTTGCTGTTTTCGGGTCTCTGGCAAATGTCAACTTGAGACGGTTGCGGGCTACCTTGATTCCATCATGTACTCGCTGTTCAGTTGAGATGAGGCCCCGCACAATGGATAGGATGAGGTCGAGGACGCCATTCGCCGCGCACAAGTGAGAATAGTGGCAAAGAAGACTTGCTATGCTGTATTTTTGTCAGTATATAGTGACTACGGAGGACTCGCTACTTACTTGTAGCTGGTAAGATCGCTCGTAGATGATGGCGAAGATAGAGATTCAACCAAGTTATTCAAGCCCTTAAGCAGCGACCTCTTCGTGTCTTGGTGCGCAGCCACAATTGATCCAAGACCGAGGTACTCTGGCATAGCAATAACCTCGATTTGCCAGAGGTCCCAGAGCAACCGCCCGATTACCTGCGCACAGAGTCTCTTGGCCCAGGATCCCAATGAAAATGCCAGTTCTTTCCCAGCTAGTGCCTGCTTTAGCACTTTTGATAGGTTTGGTCTTGAGTCATCCTGACCTAGACGAGACATGAGAGCAAACCAAGCTCGTGCTGAGGTGGCATTCCACATGGACTCCGGACATGGCAACTCTGATGGCAGCTCGCTCAAGTCAACAATGCCTCGACGACTAGTGAGAGTGCAGAGGCTGCAGTCATACTCGAATGCTGCCCAGGCTGCTCGTCGTCCTGATTCCATTTTGATCCAGTTCTTCCAATCATTTCCGAGAACACGGTCGTCCTCAGAACCACGAGATGTCTCATGTTCCTCACTCAAAGTGATAGAAGAGCGGGGATTCAACAGACCAATTCCCCGTAAGCCACCGATCAACAACCCACGAGACCTGTCTGCATTCTGATATAGCTGTCGTTTTCCTGAGCCAAGGGAGTAGATCTGGTAAAGACAGAGCGCATTAAGATATGAGACATCACTGTAGTTAGTAGCATCCGAGGCACCCTTGGACAATCAGTATTGCGTTTGTAGGGAGGAGTGAAAACTAACCATCCAGTTGATCATTGTAGAGCATATCTCACTCAGTGCCACAGAGAGCTCGTAATCTGACTGACTATCAGAGAGCAATGCACCGACAGAAGCCATAGCTGTGAGAAGAATAGGCGGGCAGGCTGACATGGTCCAGGTAGGCTTGTGAATAATCGCCTGAATATCGTGAAACCGAGAAAAATAAGAGTCAACAAGCCGCTGTAGACTGCAGAAGGCTTGGATAGAGTGAGGATCTCGCAAGGTCTCAAGCTGAGGAAGGGGATTCTCAGACAGAATTTGGATGAAGCCTTTCACTAGTGTCGTCTGAACAGGTCGCGGTCTGTCTGTCGGGCAATAACCGTTGAGAATATCGCGAAGAGGGGGAAGCTGATAACGATAAGGAGATTGTTTATGCGCCTGATCAAACGGCCACGCCAGCGTGTTTTGTTCCGTGTCCAGATGTCCTTCGTCTTGTAAATCCCGGCACGAGTCCCCATTGCCCATCTTGTGCTGCACTCCATTGCCAACATCGCCGCTACTAGGCGCTCCTGACTCGTGACCTGTACTGGACGACCAGAATTCTGGTATGTAGCTATTATAAAAGGTATCGAGTTGGAAACCTTGAGGACTGTTGCCAATGTCAAAGTTCAACCAGTCAAACCCACCGGTTCGGAAGTTGGTCTGTCCTGGAAGCATGGAGGATGGAGAAAGAGCAAAGGTATCTTCAAAGACTGTATGGGCTGGATCTACTGGCAGGACATTGAAGGGTTGTGGAATGTCTATAGTTGGAGAGACAGTTGGATCATCGTCCAGAATGTAAAATGGGCCAACCTGGCAAGCTTCATCGGTGATTTGAGCACCATGTGCTTGATGAACTGTAGACGTCGTTGGTAAGGGGACGGTCCCTGTTGAATCTCCTAGTGACAGGATTTCAGATCTCATCTCGTGTCGAAGGGGCGAAGTCTCTTCATCCGCTTGAGACGTCATCGAGTCATCCTGCTGTTCTTGCGCGTTGGAGGTAAGAAACGACTGTCCCGTAGGAGTTCCGCCTTCATGAGGACCCCAGTCATCCAAGCCGTTTGTCGCAGGATACTCGCAATCATGACCCGACCGAATGCAGCCATTGCAGGGCCTTTCGCGATTGCATTTCACCTTCCGTTCCACGCATCGAAAACACGACTTTTGACTTGATCGTCTGGTTTGTTCTTGTACCTGATGGCCATGGCGCAAGTGACGCAGGAGAACGTCGCGTCTACTAAATGTTTTTGAACAGTATGGACAAGGTATGTGTTGCCTGTGATTGGATGCAGAATGGGTGAGCTGATGCCGATGGAGATGACTTGGACGCGAAAACTTCAAGGTGCATTCCGGACATTGAAGGACGCGCTATGGAATGGCATTAGCAGAGACATACGGCAAACGGATATCTATTTGAGGACGTACAGTAGAGTTAGGCTCTGCCATTATAATTAAAGCAATAGATAAGTGGGAAATTAGATATATACAAGGTAAAAAAAAGATGATTGAACTGTTGGAGTTTAGGTACCCCATCTAGCAAATATCTGGGGTAACGAGTTTCGCGGGGTATCATCACGTGGCGATTGCTTAGCATCTTTCCTAACTAGCCTGGATACACCAATTCAGTTAGACTAGTTAATTTATTTCATTGAATCTCTTGAGCAGTCGCGGCTTGAGAAGCCTCCACCAGCCGCCAATATCCCAGTCCCAGGCCTACACCAATGCCAAAACCACAATGCAGTATTCCCGAGGCTTAGAAGACACAGCAACTTGACGTGTTCCACAATACTCTTTCGCATATAGTGAATTATTTTAAGTAGCTCTACCTATGTAAATAAATATATAGGCTAATACCTAACGATACTAATCAATCACAAAAACAAAACATTATTAACTCATCAGAGCTGTTGCAAATTGCAATTACCGAATCCATAACAAGGGCTTTCGAGCTTGGCCTATGTTCGGGTGGCAACCAAACAATTCTCTCACCATCCTTTGTCAGCCAAGCTCCATCGAATCCAATTCCATAGCCTTGAATGGTAAACAGTATATTCGGCGGTTCATTTTGATCATCGTTGTTCTGGATGTCTTCGTTCTTATCAGAAGGCCAGTAGTCTGGTATCAAACGGCCATGATCTGTCATGAGCGATCTATTGTCAGGGCTGAACGATAATTGTTCAATCTGCCACTCAGTCTTGAGTTTGAGGAGGCAACATTCCCTTTCGATTTGCCAAATGGAAATGTGCCCTGACGAGGTTGCCTGTGCAAGTAATTTCCCATCAGATGAGTAGGCAATGGCAAGTGATGAGCCAGCAGATTCCAATGTCAACTTGGGGGCGTCTTTGGTTCCTAAGTCCCAGACTTTGGCATTACCGTGCTCGTCTCCAGCTGCCAGAGAGAGGCCATTAGGTGAGAATGATAGACACGAAACATATTCCGATTCAAGTTCATATACGCTCTGATCTGCCAGGCCATGAACTTGAATGACATGCTCTCCTTGACTAAATGCGAATTGTGAGTCGTCTGTTGAAAATGCCATGACCCAGTGACATGTCGTAACGAGTCGAAGGTCTACTTGCCCTGCCTCAAATATGTGTACGCACTCCCCCGACTCTTCGATGTTCCAAATTTTGACCAAGAACGCGCACTGCGTTGCAAGCATCTTTCCTGACGGGGAAAATACTATCGCATGGACTGGAGAATCGTGGCCCTCCAGCGTAAGCAAACTATTATCAGGAAGTGTCATATCCACGATCTCGATACTGCCGTCTTCAGAAGCCGAGGCAAATATCTGACCATCTGTAGAGAATGCCATCGCTCGTATGCGTTTGCGAACTTCATTTGTCCCGCTGCCATCTTTGATCGCTTTGGGATCCCATATTCCAATCTGGCCATTATCTCCAACTCCCCCTACAGCGAGCCACTGGCTGTCGGGTGACCAGGCCATTGCCATTGGAAGACCACTTCCAGCCCCTGTTGCAGTTTGGGGTCTTGCAAATGCAACGGCTCCGGTAGTGGTATCAGCTATGGCGAGTCGGAAGGGGTACTCAGTGCACGTTGCAACTTGTTTGCCGTCGACAGAAATGGCCGAGGGCCTCTGCGACGTTGGCAATGGTCTCCCAGCTGGATATTGGCCCGAGGGCGGTAGCGCGTACCCGTCATCTCTGAGTAAATCGACCACTCGATGAGAGCATCCCTCAGAAAATCTCCAAATCGAATGACCGTCCTCGCCAAAGACGTGCCCTACCCATGTTCCGTTTGGAGAGAAAGCTGATGTCAAAAGTCGTTCTGGATGAATATCAGGGTACTCGGTCCATTTGCAGCCAGCGATATCCCGGATGCCAGGCTGCTCTGAGCCAAGCAAGATACGCTGGCTATCAGATGAAAAGGAAACCCGAATTTCCGGTCCGATCGGAAGTCGTTGCTCAACTGTAATATTGTAAATGCAATCACCCGTTTTGACATTCCGAATCTGAACCTTGGGCCCGCTCGACCAAGAGGCGAGCCATTCACCATCCGGGGAGAAAGCAAGACCAATGATAACAGTTCCCCGAGTATCGACTGTTTGGGTCTTGAGAAATTTCTCTGACTTGGTATCCCAAAATTCGATCGTGCAGTCTTCAGATGCTGACGCAAGGCAAGAACTGTCACTAGAAAATGCAACTGCATGCACCTCTACATAAGGGCTGCTTATTGTCTGTAGACAAACACCCGTCGCCACGTCCCAGATCCTGATTGTGTAATCTTGAGAGGTCGATGCTAGCCATTGGCCGTTACCAGAGAAGGCCATATTGGATACTGTAGATGTGTGGCCTTCAAGCGTCTGAACACAAGCACTCCAGTCTTCTGCGATGGGTATTTTAACCCATGACGTCCCGAGGGTATGTTGTTTGAATGCCTGTCTTGCCAACGAGGTTCGAGGGCTGAAGAAAAGCCCGGATACATAGGCTTGTAAAGGGAACTGTTCGATTGCACCTTTGAAGTAGAGGGCGAACCGATTGACGTCTCGCAGGACACTAATCAATTCGTGGTGTTTTGTACCACGCTGGGACTCCGTTAGAACAGGCACGCAGGACATACACAAAGGGGACATACCGCTAGGTCTTTCAGCCTTTGAATTGCTAGTAGTGCGATAGGCACCTTTCCGAGTAGCGAACAGGCCTCGAGCCAGTAGAGTACTGATGTTTTGAGGAATTCGAGGGTAGCAAACGAGGTCTTGTCGTCGAATATCGAGATATGATCGGCCCAGTAGCAACAGGCATACTTCACCGGGGAAAGGGGGTCCAAGGCAACATCCTTCGGGTCAAGATATAGTACATCTGCACCCGGCTTCTTAAGATCATAAATGTCGTACTTGAGCGTCTTCTTCATCGTCTCCAACATTGCGATCAGGATAGTGTAATGGCCACGCAAAATGCTTTCAGATAACTCTTCGTCCTTCTCAGCTTCCCAGATGAACTCCTTTGCAAGTTTGTCTTCCAACAAGAAGTCTTTGGCGGATTGATGCATAAACGAGACCACGTCTCCCGTGACAACGAGAAATCCTTTGCAACGCAAGACTTGTTTCTTCAGGGCATCAAGTCTCTTCGAATGCTGGGAGAGGGACTGCGCACTGGACGACAATTCGGCCAGTGATAGAGGTCGGTGCACGAGAGTGGCAACTGCTAAGATGTCCCTGCATTGCGATGCATGGTTGGAATCCTTAACCTCCTGCATTATCCGCCTATAAAGGTCTTTCAGGCCAGATGGAAATCCCTTGAGTGTATCGAGGATTTGCCAGTCATCAATATCGCTACTTAGCAATTTCTGACAGGCCAAAGCCACCCAGAGAAAGGTACTGCTAGACTTTTCGGCCAAGATATTATGAACCTCGGCTTCGAGTTTAGTCTCCTTGATTCTCTCGAGTTCTTCCACCTTGTACTCTATAAATGCATCAACAGCCTTGCTGATCGATTCCTTGACCTGCTCGTTATCTTCGAGGGACACAATGACTCGCTGTGAGGCAATTGTTTTCTTCATAAAGGCGTCTTGAAATTCCACCCAGTTACGGCTCGAAACAATCCACCTCACCTGGGATTTCTTATCAGCACAAAAGTCCACAATCAGATCAAGGAGCTTTTTGTTATCTTTGGTGCACTCGTCAAGGGCGTCGATTACCATAGTGGTACCCTCGGGGACCCGATTGCTGCTGTCTGATATCATTCTCCTCAAAATCGAGGACAGAATTTCCCAATTGTTTGGCCCGTTGAACGCCTGTTCCCCTGCGCTGTCAAACTCACTGCGCACATGGGAGACTAAAGCAGGATGCTGATGGGCAAGACTCCAGATTATCCCTCGAAGAACAGCTGTGGCGCTATTCTGATGATTCCTCGTGGCTTGGCAGAAGAAGCATGAAATCAATCCCGGTGTCGTCTCATCGAGGCGATCTATAATGCCACAAAGCAGCATTGTCTTGCCTTTCCCCGGGTCCCCTTTGATCCAGAGCAGTCTGCAATCAGGGTCTTGTTTCCAAGTCTGAAAACCCTCAGTAAGGAAAATCCAGGAATAGCAATGAGACAAAAGGCCGCCCTTCTCTTCTTCAATCCGCTCCTTATCATAAAGTGGGTTGGTTGTATAGAGAGCCCGAAGACATAATCTATTGCTTTCGTCCTCATTCAGCTTCTTTTGCTGCGCTGTCTGACGATCGATAGCCTTCTCAATGCTTTTGACGCCAATAATCAGAGTCTGGAGCCTCTCGCGAGATTCTGTCGTATTGTACTGTTGAGAGTGCTTCTCAAATTTGTTTTCCGCAGCCTCAATGTCCTTGAGTTTGCCACTCCAGTAGTCTATATTGACCACACTCTTTAGGAACGCAGTGGCTCGGTTCTTTTGAAAGTAGCACACACTCTCTATCAGGTAAGAAAGAAACTTCTGGTACAGGTCAAGCACAAGTGGCTGGAGCTCAAGTCGTAGCTTTGTCAACGCGCTCTCTCCAACGTCTTCCTTGGACTCCAAGTTATCTTCAAGAAGAAGCTCTGCAAGGTTCCAGTACCAGTTGACCCGCGAAAGAACATGCTGGAGTCCATCGCGATGGACCCCTGGCTGCTTCGCGGGGTTTGAAATCACCTCAAGGATGAAGCAAACTCCTACCCACGGGATTGCAGCTTGCGGAACGGCGGATACGGCTGGTTCAACAAGGGCTCTCACTGTACCAAAGAGTTCCAGTCCATCGTTGACTTTCTCGTAGATCTTGGCTTCCTTTTCAGTTTTGGACAGGCCAATCTGAACAAGGCGTTGCATTTGACGCCAACGCTCCTCGTGGGAGCTTCCAAGCGAGACTGGATCGCCATCGGGGTTGTTTTTTTCGAGCTCGGACACAAGGATCTCTTCATATTGGACGATGTACTTATTCTGACTCTCTCGGAGCCTATCATAAGCCTCATTCCACAATTGTTCTTGGAGCTTATTCTGTTTGCTTTCTTTTTTTGATTTATTGCCGACAAGAGGTAATTTGCTGTCGAAAGGAGGTCCGGGATCTGTAATTGTATCGGGATCCTTCGGTGGGCGTGGATTATCGACCGGTGATGAAGCCGTGCTGGGCTCTTCTTTCGCTTCTTTCGCTTCTTTTCCATTGAAATATTTCTTGAATCTCTCAAAGCGGTGCTTGCCACCCATACTGACTGATGTATAGAGTAATACTCAAAGCAGGTTATTATTTGTCAACCGCCAGATTTTGGTCAACAGCAATAGCCTGAAGTGAATACTATACGCCTTCAATTAGGGAGAGTGATTGAGAAAGTGATTATCTTTTTCTACGATCGATTGCCTTGATCTTAATATACCAGCGGGCCCTTACTACGTAATAAGGTGGGAAGGCGGGGTAATACAGACGGACTATTGAACTAGATACGCCTCGTAGAGCCACCCGGCAACTTCCATCCACTGGATGGGCAGCGATGTCAAGGGCTTCTGTTGATCACTTCTATATACTGTTTGCACTACATAATAAGCTAGTCAAAGCGGCCCAAACTTTACCTCTCTCGCATCTACCAAGTCCAATCCCTGTCAAACTGTTGTCGGTGAGGGCATCAGCGCCGTTGCCTGACTGATGCAGCTGTGGCGTTCTTATCGTCATTGGCTTTTCCTTTGCAGCTATACTTGAGCTCCCCTAGCCCGTTCTTGATCTGAATTGTATTTGGAATGATCTGGGGATAGCAAATGGAGGAGCTACCCGGATTTGGAACGATTGACTAAAATACATAAGTACTGTAATATTATTGATATTAAATTAAAGCCTTGGCTATCTTAACGAATTTCCCCAGAGCAGCTAACAAAACATCTGGGTACTCTATGGCGGCGAAGTGGCCTCCTCTGTCATGCTTCATAAATAGCATCAAGTCTACAGTTGTCGCGATCCATACCTCTGGGACTGGTGCAATCTCCTAGGGGACTAAAGGTATTCCTAGCGGTTTATTAATATGCTACATCTAATTCTCATGTGCACTAATATTACTAGGTTCTGGGTTCTGTTGGCTGATTCAAGCTTTCAGCCACGAGCCTCAGCTGCAAATCACACATCTGTACATATCAGGCTGTTCTTTCCTTTACTCCTCGTCCAGATATACAGCCCTATCAAGAATTATCGCACGCAGGCCAAGGCTTGTATTGAGACGTGGCTGCGTAAGACTGTGTATGTTGATCTTGGTGCGCCCCATCCTATACAGATAACGACAAGGGAAGTCTGAGCACTGTATCTTGAAACTTAACATCTAATATAAATATCTTTCACCTTTGTAAAGCCCAATCGTAGAACAAGTCATGCTTACGATAATGCTCTCGAGACTTGCATACACTATAACTAACACCTTTTTCGACGGCTCAACATCGAAATGGGGCACTCCTTCGACTGGGAACCCACCAGAGTTGATCTCCGGCCCCGGGAGCTTGGATCGAAGAGCTGGAAAATTCTTCCATAAGATAATAGCAACTCGTCTGTTTGAGTACGTGCCACTGCAAACAAACAACCGTTGTCTGCCGGCTTCTTTGACTTCTATGGGGATGACTGCCGCCTATAAGGTTAAGCTTTAGGCTGCGAACACAGATAATGAATGACACCACGACTTCTTTGACTTCTGTCATAAGGTTGTGGGAGGTCAAAAGAGGCTTCAGCCTCCAGCGCACAAAGGTAAAAAAAGACCAATAAACACATTCGGGCAATATACCCATCGCCCTCACTGTTGCCTAGGATTCCTCGACTTCAATGGCTCCAACATGCGCCATAGCCAAATCTCCAAGACCCGTAAGCGGACAATCGACATACATACTATAGTATAATGCTAAAACAATTTGTTATTGTATTTTATACATAACGCAAACGCAAATTATAGACATTAATCGTGGCATAAGCGACTTTTGGTATCTATATCTATAGTGTATGCAGGCTCATGCATTATGTTCTATAACTCTGGCTCAGATATTATGCAATCATTTCATACCCTGGGAAAGGTATTCCTTCGTGTTTGAGAAAGTCTCTGACCCATCGTAGAACCAGGGTTCATCAGGCATCTCGTTTTCCTCCTTTGTAATCACAAGCCGACGGCCTGTGTAGTCAAGACGAAGGCCAGGATAAATAAAGCTCTTCCACATATACACTAATATGTTGGAGCTCTCAAGACTCTTGGCGATATGAGGCCCGATGAGCTCCTGATGCTTCTCCGGCAGAACAGACCAATGCAGACCAGGGTATAAATGGTGCACGGTATGATAGCCGTTGTTGAAGCACAAGTAATTGAGCGTAATGCCAGTGAAATTGCGCGCAAAATTGTACTTGGAGCTCATGTCGCAGCCGTCGTGCTGGAGGAAGTTCAATGAAAGAATGCAATACTTTGCATAGAACTGCGGCAAAAGCGCAAACCAGATCCATCGACGCCAATCGATCAAGATGAGCACTGCAGTAGTACCCCAGACGGCAATCTCTTCGCGGCGGCGCTGCCTCACGATGGGTCGATTAAGACGTGCCTGGGCCTCAAAGTACAACTTATCATCCTTGTTTCCCGACAGAACAACATGCCAGAAAAAAAGGAGACCGTTCAAGAGGTTCCAGCTATATCGGACTTTAGTGGTGCGCACTGTTTATGCGGTCAGCAATGTCACATGTGGAGAAATTGAGGTAATTAATTTCCTGTCAGACGATTGAGTCTGAATAGGAAGGACGTAAGCTACTTACTGACATCTCGTGCTTGCTGAGGGTATTTGTGATGAGACAGATTGTGACCAGGGATGAAGACCGTGACAGCGCCTCCGTACTGAAGCGACAAGCAAATCTGGTAGAAGTTGTTCCAGTTCCTACTCCAGAAGACGGGCAAGTGAATCGCATTATGCGTTGTCACGGCGCCCATAAAGGACAGCTGGAAGAGCGACAGCCATAGTGTAAGCGAAACCCAGCCTCCGGCCAACGGCGATGAGAAATAGTGCCAAGTGATAAGAAAGACGAGGAAAAAAAGAAAGGTAGACACGATGCACCGGATATCCTCGTTATGTCTCATGCCAGACCGCACTGGCGATGGCGATGGCTGCTGGTGGGCGGTTTTCTCAGCCATTATGCGGTGAAGAGAGCGGCGATCGATGGTTGGGTTGTGCACAAACAATGTGAATAGAATACTAGTCTAAGGGGCTGAGCGCTTGAAAATTTTACACGTAATCAAATTTGGGATACTAGCGTCACGTGACTCCCGGTAGTTCCGGGTATGTCCTACTGTAGACGTAAGCATCGTATGACTTTTCTTGTTAAACCTATTTATTCCGGTCATTTAACAGCCGGTCCTTGTCGGACCTGGTGTACAGTAACTCCTCGTTGTCATGTATCGGGGTTTGATCTTGTTCCTCGGGACTAAGTATCGGTTGTTGTTCTTATCAATCTTTGGCTCCACTTATTAACCGAAATATACTAAAGCCATTTAAACCAATCTGTCCTTTCCTGCACGCATCAAGACTTCAGTAGACCCTGGGATCAGATCGAAATGATTCGGTTAGCGACCGCAGGGCAAACCGGATGGACGAGTACCATGAATTGGAGCACGAGCACAAAGTTCTCATGTGCCCGGCTGGTGTACGTGTGAGGCGCGTGATGTGAGCATCAGCGGTGGGGTCTAACAACTCAAAATAATCAGCAACCCAAGAGGATACCAACAGTGAGACAATCATTCTCACCATTGGGCAGCTTCCGTGTTGCAAGAGAAACCATTGACACATGGCCAGTGGCAGGTAACGTCCGACGTGCATTCGTGAATGACGGAAAATTGGTCATTTGAGCCCATCTTGGAGAGGGACAGTCACCATTGTTCTACGTGAAGGTGTAGTACCCAAGACTCACAATGAGCATCAGTATAATTACACAGTCTACATGGCCCACCGAAGAGACTGGAATGAGAATGGAGGGCAGAAGGGTTAAGATTGGTCATTGTGAAAGCTTATGGGTAAAAGCTTACGTCGGGAAAAGAGATATCGTGTTGTCATTCAGTATTTGTGTTGGCAGCCTGAAGCTTAACCTTATAGGCCGCAGTCATCCGCACAGAACTTGTAAATAAATATATCTATCCGTAGAGTTAAGGAATGTCTTAAAAATCCGAGCCAGGCAGAGGGTCTCACCCTAGACACCATTGACATTAAGAAATCTAGGGAATCCACTATTGGGTAGAGTGCTTATATTTATATGAGGCATATGTTAATTATAGTGACTAATATTGCTGCAGCCTGATCGCCTCCATACTTAAGATCAATGATCCAGAACTATTTATCATATTCACAATTTCTTTGCGCTAAATATTCGAGAGATGCCTGGGAAACGTCGCTTGACTGTTGTGGAAAAACCGGAGCATTCCGTTAGCGCAAAAATTAGGCGAGAAATTTCACTTGCTCTGATTGGCTACACCGTATTGCAACCTGGAATCTTCGTATACGCGTATAACAGAGCTTGGCAGCTGATGGATACCGTCTGCTAAATAAATTACGGAGTACAGAATTCAACGATCTCCATATCGCTTGATCAACATTTTGACAGACACAAACCAGTCTCTTATCATGAGTGCTACCGGAAGTTCCACGCGAGGGTCTTTTATCCCCG
Source organism: Fusarium begoniae (assembly GCA_013186755.1). Lineage (NCBI taxonomy): Eukaryota > Fungi > Ascomycota > Sordariomycetes > Hypocreales > Nectriaceae > Fusarium > Fusarium begoniae. The sequence goes on along the minus strand of JAAOAG010000052.1, from coordinate 65,784 downwards.
TAAGAGCGTATACGGTCGCTTACTATTTCCCGAAATGTCAGTCATGTCACGTTCAACAAGGGCGAACTGTCTTACCACTTCAATCCATCTCGCCATCCACTTCTCCACCGCTTGCTTTGCCTCGTCAACGAGCCCGAGTTCTGTATCTGATTAGCAAAGTTTAGGCATGTACCATCAGTACCTATCTATACCTAGCAAGAGTTGGACTGCGCCACGGATGCCCGAGTCTAAAGCCGAGGCGATCCACGCGTGAGTGTACGAGGTATGCTCGCCAACAAAGATCATCTGCTCAAATTGTCAGTAGGTGAGCCGTAAAATTCCTGAAGTCCGTACCTTGTTGTATGTCTTGAAGTACTCGGGTATGTAGAGTTGATGCTGTCCTGCAGTCGGGCTAGCCCAACTTCCAGACTCAAGAGGGTCAAGCGCCCAACATCTTCTGTTATATTTTCCGGTATAAAGATCTCGGGTGAACTCTCCGTGAATCTCAACCATGGCCTCAAGGACCATCTGGACGTGGTCTTCCTCAGACATACTTGCCAATCGAACTCCCATGTCACCACTGATATAGCTTGCCAGAATGGTAGCAGGGCCCGTACCATTCAAGTTGTAGGATGGGTAGCAGATACTGCCGATGCCCGGAATATCCGTAGTTGTACTGCACCCCCCATAGATGGGGTTCTCGTAGTGTTCCCAGAAGCGCTCAGAGAACTCGAGCGCAACCTTGCAGGCTGACCCATAGTTCAGCTCCTTGATGGCGTTGGAAATGGTTGCGGGGAGCTTGGGAAGACGCCATCTTCGGACAACAGAAAAGGGTACTGCAATAACGGCATAATCGAAAGTTGAGTTCTGGAATGTTGTGTCGTTGTACTCCTTGCGCCACTGCAATGTGACCTTTTCCTCTGTCTCGCTATACCTGACGCGCTCAATTTTGCGCTCCATTGTTGTAATGTTGTCGACGAGAGGATGGAACGACAATGGAAGCCTGTTGAGACCTCCATCGATAGTCTTGTAGCTGGCGGCTGAGAAATACATTCCCTCGTACAACGAGTCCCAGAAACTAGAAGCAGACCAACCGCCATTCATGTCAGTGCTGTTGAGGCTACCCTTCAAGTAGTTAACCATGAAGGCATATTCAGACCATTGATCGCCGCCTAGGCCATTGAGACCAGTTTCGAGCCACTGCTTATGAGCTTTGAACATGTTCTTTGCCATAAGAGTGCTGAACTCCGAACCAGGCATAAATGTATCCACCTTGGTCTGAAGGTCTTGGGTCATAGGATCATTGACACTCGCAGGACTGAGTGACGCATTACTCGCAATTTCCGCTAGTGTTGGCGGCAGTCCACTTGGTAGCTTGAACTCGTTTTTGTACGAAAGACCATTTGGGCTACTCTGGAGCCAAGGAATGAAGTCAACGCTGAGGTTCTTGTCGTGGTTGTTGAGCTTGTTCATCTCTTCTGCAAGTTGAAACACCAACTGGTGGTCTGTGATGTTCATTGTCTCGTTGGTCTCAGGACTCTTGTAAGTGGAGGGGAATCGCATGGGTCCCATCTCTTGATAAGAGTAGTTAAAGGGTCCGCCAGTGAGATACTCGGTATGAACACGGCCACCGAGTCGATTACCGGCTTCAGTGATACTGATGTTGGTCATGCCTGCTTGTGAGAGAACTAGGTAGGTCATCAAGCCCGACATGCCCGCACCAACAATGGCAACGTGCTTCTCTTTGGCCGCGTCGGCGTCGAGTGCAGAGATGCCAGTCTCGGAGAGATGCTCAACACCGTCGAACCACGGTCCCAGTACATCGATGCCATTCTCAGCATTCATGAGGATAGGATCTGTCAACCTTGCTGTTAGTTTCCAACTACATTAAAAGGAATGCCACTCACCTGTTGCCCGCTTCTGCACATTCCGACGCCTGACACGATGAAGCCTTTGAGGTTCACTTCGTCCTACGAGAACATTGTCTTCTGTCCATGCTGAAATGCAGCCGTTGTTGTGTGAGTCTTCTGGTATGATCCAGACTAATCGTGAGACACCTTTGCTTTCAGTGACAGCTATCGTGTAATGGGACTCAGACCGAGACTTGCTGCTGCAGAGGCCATAGGTGAATGACAAGGGACCCTCCGACGCTTGATCAAATTTGACGTAGATATTTGTCAAGTGAGAAGTTGGGGCCCCTCTTGTATGCAATTGGACGGGAAGAGAAGAGGCTATGGCGCCTCCTAGCCCAAGGATAACATTCGCAATAGATTGTTTCATGGCAACAGGTAACAACAGAGGTCTATAGCCAATAATGAGTATGACTGGAAGAGGAGATGAAATTGCCAACTATATACTACCTGTAATACTCAACCAACCTACTCTTTCTATCTGAGATAAGATAGGGTAACGGGAGTATCGGCGGCTACAAGTCCCCGAAAAAGACTCATCGACTTATCTGCAACGAACTTTTGATCGCCCTTTACCCCATCGGCACCGCTAGTTCCCCGAAGCCATGGTAGGATACTCAAAGGCGTCGGCCAAGTCAAAAGCTCCGTCTAAATCCTGGCTGCATAAACGCGAGACATGCTGTAAGTGGTCAGAGACGTGCTGCAGCAAGATATTAGTTGCAGACGCAATGGAGCATCCGAGATCGGGACATTAACGTTACGTCCGCTTATCAGCGTCAAACTACTCATAGACAGCAATTGAGGTTGTAAAAGTATGCTTATCTTCAAACGGTGAGGAATTAATAAGCATAGAATGTTAAAGGGCGCGCCGACGACCCGGAAGATGGGTGAGTTGATGCATGTCGCTTAGTGCAAATGGAGCAACCCCGCAGATAAACCACGATAGACTGGGACATAAATATGCAGATCTCTGTGTCAAAAGATAAGCTTCCGGCTAATACATCCCAATTCGTGCATATACAGAGATAAGAGATCTTTATCCATTAGAAGATATATCCGGATTAATAACAAATGCTGCCATAGTCGGTATAACGAGAGGGCGACATTAGGCTATTGAGTTCTGGGGCGCAACACGGAATTCTCAATACATACTAGCATGCGAAAGTTAATGACTAGCTTAAGATATGGTTTCAATTTCCAGCTTCGAATATCCTCCAATAAGTCAATTTGGACCCAAATTCCATCCTCCGTATCCTCAATATAAGCTTGAGAACCATCAGTATCGCCCCACTTCAACACCAAACCAGCCTCCTACAGATCATATCGATCAGCACCAGCCAAGGGCTTGTTCAACTCGACCTCTTCCAGCAGCCCTGGAGAAACACCTAGAACAACAGCCGCATGAGATACCAGGGAAATCAACCCCAGATGGTTGTCGCAGCACCGGTAGCAGTGATGGTGGGGATTGTGACTTCGACAGTAGATAAAACAGTTTCTATAGTCGCGTGAGTTACAGTAACTGTGGAGGTAACTGAATCGGTAACAGAAACAGCATTAACGCCAGTTGCAGTAACTGTTTCAACCACGGTAACAGGGATGGTGCTGACATCGAGGGATGTAATAATGCTGGTTTCTGTTACAACAGAATTCTTGGCCTCTGTAACTGTGGTACTGAGGGTCACCCACGCCCAGTATGTTGCAGTCCGACTTTTAGTTACCATCTTGGTGCTTCCTATTGTAACAGAAGAAGTTTTTGTTGTAAATTTGGTCTCGGTTGATGTCGTCGACCTTGAATACCATAGAGTAGAGGTTCTAGTTGCCACAAACATGGTTTTGGTGTTCCAAATCGTGGCTGAAACAGTGCTAGGTACAGTCCTGAACGTAGCAAATTCAGGCTTTTTGTAAAGACATAAACATTCAGAGCTGATAATGTCGGGATCAAACGGCCCTGGAAGCCAATTCGGTATTGGTACACGGTCGTTTCGCTTGGCAAGATGGGGGCCAGCAGTGACTACCGGGTCGCTTGCGTCGCCCTGCAGGCTAGACTTTGGAACAGTTAGGCCTCTGTTGACGCTATTGGTACTCAAAGGATTCCGCTTACCTGTTCGGCGGTGTCGCAAGCCATGTCATAAAAATTCAAGTAACGGTCGGAGTTTATGATGGCTACAGTGTGCCTAATCATGTTAGTTTCGGCATTGGAGAAAGCCAGAATAAAATCACTTACGCCCCAACTCCAAAGCACATGCAAGAATCAGAATTGAAGCCAAAGCTGACCGCTCCAGGGGTATTTGAGCAATAACCTTTGCACAGAGTGAAAATGGGGTCAGGGTTGTTGTCTCCGATTCGCAAAGCGGCAAGCGCGTATTTCCTGTTAGGATCCCCGCCGATGTTACAATAGACCTCCTCTATATAAATATTAGTAAGATCTTAGATATATTGCTTATTGAAGAACTTACCGCCTCCTATGGTTTCAGTAGCTAGTGCTTCTCTATCAAGAGACTTAGTTAATACGAACTAAAAAGACATATTGGCTTTAACTTACTCAGTACTAAATGAAGGTTTGTTATTAGCTGGAAAACTAATATAATCGATAGACTTACGTAAAAGGAATGATTTCTGTACTTGTACTTGAGACAATAGCAGTGACAATATTTGTAAGCAGTGTAGTAACTCTAGTACTGATAATAGTTGTAACAGTTTTTATAGCCCTTTTAGTAACAGTCTGATCAATATGCTTTGTATATACTGTAGGCAGTACTGTTGTTGTTGTTCTAGTGACTGTAACCGTGATCGTGCGTTTTTCTCGAAATGTGTAAAAAGGTATAGTTGCTGTAGTCCAGGCGGTTTTTGTCGATGTTGCTGTAGTTGTCCTCGCCTTTGTTTGAGGAATAACGCTTGTGACAGTAGAAGTATGCGTAAAAGTCTCATAATCATAAGTAGTTTTAGTAGAGGTAGCGGTTTTAGTTCGTTGAGAGGTAGCAACAGGTATAGTTTTATAGTCAACTATAAACCATGTAGTTTCTAGCCATGACGTGCAGAAGGATGCCGCTTTATCTCCAACGCTCTTAAAAACCTCAACATTTATATTATGCATACAACCTATAAGAATAATAAGTTTGTCAGTTTAACTACTTAAAATAGAGTAAGCATTTACATACCCTGAAATACAATTCTTTTAGACAGGTTATTTGCTGGTAAGGCACTAGCAGTACTAATAAAAAGTAAAATAAGAAGCTCTTTAAGAAACTGCATTTTTAAAGAATATAATATAAAGTAAAACTTATATTTTTTAAGAAATTCCTTACACTTTTATAACTAGAGCTTTGGCTGTTGTAACTCCTTCCTAGTTATTAATAATATACTTTAAAGCTCTGCTTCCAGTGAGGTATGTCAAGTTCAAGCTAATACATTGGCATGCAAACGGTCAAAGCCCCTGCAATTGTGTAAACAGTTGGTATGCGGGCTGATATTAGTTTTGTCACGCGCGATTTAGAGCTAAGCCTGGCCAAGTGCCGCCTTAGTCCGTGAGCCCTTCGTTAATGTTGATGGCTATGATTCGTTTAGAAAGTTGCTTCCCCCGGCTAAACCAGGTTGTGGCATTAGCTAAGGCTGCGCTTGGCTTGTGAGACTTGCGCCGATGAAGTCGAGGCCTCACAAAACATCAATTGTGGCGCTTTGATTGCGGTATTAGAGTATTGCTGTCAGTACAGCCATCGTAGTTTATGAAGCTAATTTTGGATCGAACTTCTTGTGTCTTAGCCTTATCGCGTGTTGCTGGGTTCTAGACTCTGCAATGGCATGAGGAGGCTTTTGGCAAAGCGGACTGTACTCAATCCGGTTATTTGTAGAGTCTGAGAAAATGCACTTGAGAGTTTTGGCCGAGAGCTTGTATTGCCACAGAAACGTTAGCTATCTGAGCAACTTGACGGTGCTAATGCTTATGTGGTTACATGCCAAAAGAATGAATGCAAGAAGGTAAATTGGTAGGAAGGAGAAGCAAGAGGTAAGGCGGCGCAGGGGAATGGAAGGGAATAGAACATTGAGTACGTAGTTAACTTACATTTATGTATGTATGAGCGATAGCGCAAGACGAAATCATTCGGCTATTGAGTTTTGTGGCGTGACCTAGAATCTTTAATATGAAGCTTACATTCTTGAATCATAATAAGTTTGAGCTACCTTGCCTGGTCTCTAGTTTTGTCCATCTTCCAATGAAGCGACCTGATCTCAAAGTTCATTCCGTCCACTCAACACGACATTCAGAACCATCAGTCGTGTCCTCGTCCAACACTACCCCAGCCTCCAACAGATTATATCTGTCATCATCAGATAGGGGTTTGCTCAAGTTTCTGAGGACCTCTTCCATTCTTGTTAACCAGTAGCCCGAAAGAAACTCTGCGATAGAGACGCTTTGACGATCGAAAATGACCCCAAACTCCTCGTCAAGAGCTTCAAGCTGATCGATTAACTCCCGGTCCTCATCCAATACTTCATTCCAGTCCTTTTTGGCCATTGAATAATTGAGATTATCATAGTCTTCAGTTAGGCAGATTGGTAAGTGCCTTACTCCCAAAGACATCATGGTCAGAATATGAATTGCACACTTCGCCATGTATAAATAGCCAGAGCTGCATTCTGAAAGCTTTAACAGATCGATGCAATTATCCACAAGTTCAATATGATTTTTAATGTGCGCAAAAAAGGATCTGAACTGGCTGTCGCATCGACCCCGTAACATTGCAGGCAAGATATGTGCCAATGGTCGGGTAAACATGCCTGATGTGCACGGGCATGGAATATTGCATTGGGATCTGTTGTCGCATAAGGCTGATAGCAATGTGTTCGAATCCTGCAGTTCGGATATACAGAGATTCCGGTCCAACAGATCCCCAATTAAAAATGCAATGCGATGAAGAAAGGGAAGCTGGTAGGACTCTAATGAAAACTCTAAGTTTAGGTCGTACCGGAGTAGCCAATCTAGATATTTCATGAGAGTCTCCGGATGACTGGGGAAATAAGGCGGTATCATGAGACGGCTACATAGAAGTGGTAGAACACCTTTTTCATCTCTAGGTGCGAAGCCATAGTCGAGTGCTAGCTCTGCAACTTGTATGTGATGACGAAACTCAAAAAGACTCTCGGGTATGGAGTTTTTTCTGTTGCAAGGGTTAAGGCTATCAGGAAGCCAGACTCGACGACCTTGCTGATCTTGAGTTTGCTGCAATTCGCGCCACAGTGGGATAGCAGTCTTGTCGGGCAATGAACTTGTTGTTACTCCATATTGGCGCAGGACCTTTTCAGGAAGAGTGCTAAGAGCAATGATCCGCAGACGCTGGCGTCTATCCTGGAGATGCTTGAAGAACAACTTTCGGGCCTTAAAGGAGCACCTGGTTAAGGTTTTAGGTCCTCTGTGATTGATAGTAACACGGCAATCGGCTTCGAGCAAGAGCTGGACCCCAGCGTAGCAAGTGCAGTGCTCACACTCAGTCCACTGGTCTGGAGCGTTGCAGTATATGTTGCTGCAGAATAGAGCATAGTCCAGAGGGGCGAGAATGAAAAATTGTACCGAGGCCATGTTCATCAAGGGACGAACATCTTGCCGTTGCAAAAGAAGTCTCAGTCCATCAGGCCAATTGCTGCTCACATGTAGTATGTTGAGCTTGTATAAATCCATTTGCGATATATTTATAATATCATTCTCTTCTGATAGGATAGCCTGAAGTCTTGCATAGTCTTTCTTCATCACAGCTAAAAACAGCTCTGGGAATCCAATGTCTGTGTTCGAATTAGTACTTGAAAGAATGGCGATAATGAATAAATCGTAATATGACCTTCACATATCTCGGGATATTGACATAAGGAGTTCAATTGATTTGCCCATGTCTCTCCACTTTCGTTCCATGAAGATGTAATCAGGAGCTCATCACGAGCAAAAAGCTCGGCGGGGCAAAAGCTCGAATTACAGTTCGTGACCAGTTTATAAAGCCTCGGTAGGATTTGGATGTTGCCACATGACTTCATTGCTAGGGTCAACACATGACTAACTCATGTTAGATCACTAAAAGAATCTGGTCTGTTTTGAATCTTTACCATTGATTGAAATTTGATGCCGTAATGGGAACACCAATATCTGCAAGGTATGCTAGCATCTTGCAAATGGCGTCTAGTTCTATATCGCTTAACTTCAGTGACTCTTCGTAGCTGAAGTAGCTCTGACAAGCCTCTAAAGTCGTCAATTTAAAGTCATCAAGAAACTTACGAAAAAGCAGAGTGAACTCACATTGAAGAATATATGAGCGACATTATTACCGTCTTGGTCAACATCAAAGGGTGATACCTTTTCGGATCTGTAGATAAGACTTAGCTCTTTAATGAAAATTTCCACTGTCTGACTGAGACTAGGCTTGTATTTGATATTGTTGACGAACTTATAGAACCCTTCTGATCCATCAAAGAATCTGAAAGCTGGGCTGCTCTCGATAATGTTACAGGGCTGCAATCCAAAAGACACACCATATGGCCCACCGGGGTATTCTTGCGTAAGAGAAACGGTGAAACATTTGGAAAAGAGGGATAGAAGCCCGAAGTATGTCGCAGAAGTTCTGGAGATATTTCTCTTCGACTTCCGAAAGAAAAGGCACCCTGGGCGATGATTTGCTCGTACATCTCCTTGTCTTGAGATAGTCAATCCCCCCAAAAATCGGTACGTGTGGCTTGCAGGACGATTGCTAGTCTTTCTGTTTGAAGCCCCACAGGTACAATCCATGTCTGCTAGTTTCTTGCATAATCTTCTTTCGAGCTCGGCATTCTGCAGATAACGAGGCTTGGACTGGGCGTTGGTAAGGTCTTGGACTGATCGCTCATTTTCAGGGACATAGGTCTTTGTCTCTGCGACAGCCTCGTTGGCCTGGTGCAAGACGATGCTGTTGCTGCCGGGGGCTGTGATATCTTCTACTCTGGATGGAACGATTTGGAGGGTGCTAGGTTCTGCTTTGGGGCTGATGACGTCGAGTCTGGTGGTGGCCGTTCTCAACATGGCCTGAATGTTTATATCAAGTCCTTCGAAAGTTGTTCTAAAAGCTTCCAAGTCGTCACTCATTCGGATATTTATGTCGCTGGCTTTATTCAGAATAATTCTTTCATTGGTGGCGCTGGAGATTACTCACAGGTTCAGCACTTGTATAAAGCTACTGAGAGTAATGTTTGCTCGCGAGAGATACTCTTCGAGCTGCACCAGCTTCTTGCGATCAAAAGGATACCGCGCAATCAGTTTCTGCTTTCTCCAAATCTCCTTGGCCAGCGACGGATCTTCAGTCGGCCGCAACTCATTGAGCAATATTTCAAGACATTTGAGCTGCATTTCGCAGTTTATTAGGCTCAGTTGTAAGCCATCGATGGCTGGAGAATGACGATGGCCAAGCTTTGATGCACTGAACTGGACGGCAGAAATATGGAATTTGAACACGCCCAGGTTGTGTGTGACAATCGCGAGATCATCCTTTCTGTCTCTGATAGCGCTGAAGTAGGTGTGAAGGCCGTCACAAACAGTAATTGCGAGTGAAACAAGACCAGCGACGCCGGTGGCAATAGAGAATGGGTCACCCATGTTGAATTTGATGTGTTTTGGAAGAGAAGGACGAAAAGGTCTGCGGGGTAAAGTGGCAGGGGAATTCTGGAGTTTTGTTCTGGTACTAATTACACATTGGGCTAATTACACATTGGGCTTATGCCGAGAGGCAGACAAGGCAGATTCGCAGATCAGGCTGTCAATCAGAAACTGCCAACGCACCAGCTTGGATATGCACAAACGCCACATTCACGAATTTGGGATTCTCAAGGCGTAACATAAAGTGTTTTGTCAATGGCAAAGTGGCAGGGGAGGCGCTGACTTTTGATTTGATGCTACGATACTGGCTACACAATGGGGCTTACACAGAGAGGCAGAAAAGGCAAATTGACTTACACAATACACAGTAACACCAAAGTCAGGGTGGCAGATAAGATAACAAAGCGGCTGAAATCTGCCTATGGTTTAACCGAAGGCCACGGAAAAAAGAATTTCCCCGCATTTCGCAAGCTGTCATGAACTCTGTCCAGTAACCAATGCATGCACTTATGATTCTAGACTATTCTGGTTTCCCACTATTTGCCAAAAGATTAGAAATGTACTATGAATCTCTAATAATCTGCACAGATTATAGAGACACGGATCGACGTCAATCTTACCCTGTTATACCGCGTCGAGGTTTTTTAACTAGAAGTGGTTCGGATAAGGAACATTACAAGTCCGTATCCGTAGGATTCAAAGTGTAGTCACTGCTTTTAAACAGGCTAGATCCTTTACTGTGTGCTGACCTCGAATGTATCCGGCGGTATTGATATTAGTCCGTAGGACCACTGACGTGGCCGGTTGATGACTTGTTAAGCCAGGAGATTTGAAAACAGGCGTTGAGCCTCATACTCTGCGTCGTAAGCTTACTATCTCATACTAAGCCCCGATTGTATTAAGCATATCTCGTGTATTAAGTAACAATGTCCACGACATAATCAAGTCACTGCATATCGTTACAAGAACTTAAAAGCCATTCTTTCCGCTCATGGTTTCCAGCAAACCTATGTCAAGAGTAAACACAAAAACGGTATGTTTTCAACTACAGTCATCATTATTATGCTTCTTAGCTATGGAGCATGGGCAAAATCACAAATTCATATTCTTCGCGTCGCACATCAAGAACGGGGTATACTCACATTAGCCTTTAATCCCTCTAAACCTAGAAGCAGAAGCATTCAACTAGTTGGTACTACCCAGGCAGGGTATCAACCAGGATGGTTACACAGCAGGGGAGAATATCTGTACTCGGTCTCGAGAACACAATTCCCTGACAATTCGTCTACGAGCGGCGGTATTCACGCATTCAGAAAGCTACCTAATGGCTGTCTTGAGCTATATGACTCAGTAGCATCTCATGGGGATGGCGGGGTCTACCTTGACATTTCAAGAGACGGAAAAATGCTATCTTCAGCCAATATGTAAGCAATGAGCCAAAAGATTTACAGTAACGATTCAGACTTCTGACGTGCCCACCCTTTAGCGACGGCTCTACAGTCTCTATATTCCCACTGACTTCTCCCGGCAACTTTGGCCACGTTGCTAACGTCTTTCATTACAACCTCACACATCCTGGCCCTGGAGCTGGAGATTCGCAGGACATTGCCAATCCACATGCCGCCATCTTCAGTCCCTGCGGAAATACTATGGCCATCCCTGACCGAGGCGCGGATCGGGTTTACATATATCAGGTCCGCGATGCGAAACATGTCGAACAGATTCGAACCATTACATTGTTACCAGGTACGGGTCCACGCCACATTGTCTTCTCTCAATTTAGTAAAGAGGAGACACACATGTTTTTGGTTTCCGAGCTCGATAACACTGTTAATGTCTTCTCGCTCAAAAATGTCCCCGCTGGTCGTCATGGCAAGAACCCTGACCTGAATGAAACCTTGCGTATATCTCATCTGCAGAGGGCATCTACTCTTGATGATTCAAACAAACGTACAAAGCCCAATAACGTCGATTTGGCGTCCGAACTTTCCGTTTCGCATGACAGGCGCTTCTTGTATGTATCCAACCGGAACACAGAATCAGTTGATAAGGCGGATACCGTTGCTGTATACTCTTTGGATGGATACTCCAAGAAGCCACTGCAGGTCATGGGTCTCAACAGCACCTATGGTAAAATACCTCGGCACTTTTCACTGTCATCTAATTCTCGCAATGAGTTTCTTGCGGTTGCAAACCAAGTCACCAACGACCTTTTTATCCTCAAAAGAGACTCCAGGACAGGCTTCCTAGATGGGATCGTTGGATACTACAGTTTCGGAAAGCTTGATCTGACAACGAGAGTTGGCCCGATGGCAGTTATATGGGATTGAACCCTATTAACACTGAGGAGGGATTGTATCTCAATCACTTACCCGATGTGACTCGTTTCAATATCGGGTATTATCAATGGCGTCACGAATAGCGTGAATACCAGGTCTTTCGCAACGTAGCTATCGCCTACACACTCTCATCCTAGTCACTCATTAAATAAAACATCAAGAGTACTCTAACGGGAAGCGCCTGAGTCTTCTGAGGAGACTCTTCCTCGTTGCTCGACGAAACTGTGACCTAACCTTAACCTAAGATCTTAACTATAGCGACTCTTAGCAGCGATAAAGTGTATTGTTACAGCAAATAGAATAAACCTTCCATAATGGGGCTTATCTTCTATAAGATAAGAAGAGATTGAGATCTGCCGATGGTTTAACCGAAGCCCACGGAAAAACAAATTTCCCCGCAATTGGCGAGCCATCATCAACCCCCATGACTATCAACGGCCCTCTGATTCTCAACATTGTTCCAAAATTCCATCATGTCTTCTCCCTCCAGCACTACAGACAGTACACGACCGACGAAATATCTTAGCACGTGTGACAATTGTAGAGCCTGGAAAGTGCGTTGTTTAAGTTAGTTAAAGCTAGCTATTCCCGTGCCATAATACTTATCAGTCACAGAGAGTCAACCACAGGACGAGGCATGCACGCTGTGCAACGTATGCAAAGCTTTCCCATAAATCAGATGCAATAGCTTAATTAATTGCTCCAGAAACGAGGACTGAAATGCATTTACTCGCCCACGAAAGCACGAAAAGCTCACACAACAAGGTCCACCAGAAATGCTGGAAATGTTCACCGTCGTGCATCAGTTGCTCCCTCTCCAACACTCACTGAGGCGCGACGAAGCGACGCCGATGACCAAATAACTGTTGCTGCTGAACCGGCAATCCCTGCAAATTCACCAGTCACCTCCGAGTCTACGCAGCCTGTGCCCAGAAGCCAAGTGGCCCCAGAGTCGGTGAATAGTAAATTGGACTCATCATTTTACGTTGACAGGATTCTCTTCTCTCTGGAGCCTATAGGAACCCCCGAAGAGGAGAGAGCTCTGTATCCCGCGGGCTGCTACAGCGTGTCGCGACAAACAGTGACTGAGCATGGTAGGTTCAGAGTAAGAGCACTCTGAGTGATTCCAAGAGCTGCTAACACGGACAAGTTCCGAGTTCTAGTCTAGCATTCTTCTCCGATCATGCTGTCGATCATCTCTGTTTGAAGCTCGGCCATGACAAGCTCAAAACACTCGTCAACACGCTAGAATCACAAATGCAGGGCCGTTGGGAGGCAACCTTTCAGCCTTATGGGCTACCTGACGAGGTTAATGATTCTCCGGAGCATCGGTCTCAGTACATCAGATGTATGAATATCGCTGGATGGATGATACACATTGCTCTTTGATGCTAATGACGACTTAGCTTATTTCGAGCAAGTGCATCCCATTTATCCGTTCCTCGACCAAGCTAGGTTTGAGGAGAGAGTCTCGTGCGCCCAACCTCAAGGTTCAGACCCAACTCATGAGACATGGCTAGCCCTGTATCATACTGTCCTGAGCTTGGGATGTATGTACCATGATGGAGGCTCTTTTGAACCCGCAAAGGGCCTAGCGTGGCACTACTTCAGACTTGCATTTCGACATTTCCAAGATGTGTTAATATGTAAGGCTTCTTTGCTCAAGGCGCAGGTAGGTCCCTGCTTCTCGTCAAGAGCTTATATTGATATGCTGATGTTGTTGTTAGGCAATGACGGCAATGGTAAGTCGGCGCTGACATAAGAACTGAATACCATATGTTGACTGAACTTGGCTGCAGGCAGTATTTGCTCTCAACTATTCTAGTCTTCAGATTGAAACGTTGTGTATCTCAGAGGCGGCTAGAACAATCATGACTCTAGGTCTTCACAAAAGAAACCTGGACCACGGCGCACTCCAAGAAGGTAGACGGGCATTTTGGGTTGTCTACTGCCTGGAAAAAGAATATGCTTTTAATTCCAGCAACGCCTCGGTATTAAAACTCTGGCCCTTGCTTGAATGAATAAAGTAAATTTGCTAAATGTTACACAACAGTTAATATCGGATATGGACATCAGCTGTCCTCTTCCTACAGGTCTGACAGCTGGTGCCGAGCAGTTTGCCTGGCTTCCTTGCTGGGCTCGCTACTCGAGGATTTTATCCAAAGCCTACGATTCACTATTTTCAGTAACTGCTACATTCAAATCAGCACAAGAACGATTTGTCCAAATGGACCGCATCAACGATGAATTGCAATCATGGCTAAGCTCAATTCCCGAGAGCCTACGTCCGGGCTCATCCCTACAGCAATATCGATCAAGTCCTCTGTACATGCAGGAAATGGCTTTGAGAATCCACTTCTCGTATTACAATCTGAGGATCTGCTTATCAAGAATGACCCTTCACTTGTGCCCGTACGAAGGATCGCAGCGACGATCTGAAAACACCAAGTGCTTATTACTATCAGCACGATCGGTTATTGAGTCAACCTATTTGATAGCTATGAATCCTTTCACCCCCGTCTGGTATTTCATTCTTCCAGTGGAAAGATCAAGTGGGATCTGACAACTAAACTAATTCTGCTTACAGGATAATTGGAGTAATGCCCATGGTCGCCATGTTTATCGTCTTCGATTTTGTCATTCACAATCCGCTACACACTGAGACCAGAAAGAACTTATCCTACCTTGACATAGTCGCGGCCCACTACGCGAGACTGGATCTTTTAGCCCAAGGCACAATTCACGATGCCAAAGTGGCGGAATTTACCTCCATCGCCCGCCTCTATGTGGAGTCATTTACTGGAGATCAAGCGAATGCTGCTAACATTGCGACTATCGCGGCAGGACCTAGCGTTCGTAGAGGAGCACCCGATGGCAGCCTCCCCGCTGTGCAGAGGTCTGATCTTGTGTCACAGTATGACTTGGAGCAACTGTCGGCCACAGGCACCAATGACGTGGTATGTTTGTTTGTTTTCTTTCCTGTTGTCGAGGTTCTGTCTATAAATTTGATCCTTGCTCTTTGTGCCCAAACTTGCTCCTCGTCCTTCACATCATGATAATCGGTTTAACAATCCTCAGATGCAAACTATAGACGAAAGCGACATGTCCGATGGACTTAGCTTTCTCGACTTTCCGGTGGCGAGCTCTTCTTTATACTTGACACTGCCAGAGTCTGGGTATGACATAGCCGATTTCTTTGGTAACCCTTTTACCGGAACATTCAACCACAATCCAGAGCTATAAGTCGCGTGCTCAGACTCTCCAGATGTGCTTCCTGTATTGTAGTTGAGACTTGTGGCTGCGAGCTCGAGCCAATGCAAGAGTCATGCAATAGTGGACGCACTAGACACATGGGAGCTATTCTGGAGGGGCACTACTGTTCTGTATAGGATTCTGCCTTGCTTGCCGTACACTCCAATCTTTAATGTTATATAATCAATGTCTTGTCTCCCTCAAGTCCTCCTCCTTTAGTGACATTGTCCATCACCACAGACACCTGGGTCCAGGCCTGTTATTAACAAAGTCCATTGGAGTAAAGAACCCAAGGCCGAGACTGAGTTCGCACGCGTAGAGTGAAGGACATTATCCCTGTGAGTGAAGCCATTGCTAGCTTCGAATTATTTAATAGTGACGAGAAAAATGTAGCAAACTAACGCCAAGACACGGCCAATTCATTTCAGTAGTACATACTTATCAGATCAGAGCTATACACAGAGTAAATATAACAACATCAGCCCGTATCTCTCTCGCCTTCGGAACCCATCAGACTGTTACACCCATGAAGCCCCATGTTCCTGATCAGTACATGAGACCTTAGGGATAAGATTTGCGTCCAAGGTGCAACTCAGACTGCTGTTCGTTTGCCTGGTTAGCATCTCCCAATCAATATTGGGTCCCTCAAACTGTTTTCCAAAGGCAAACCAAGCAGCAATAATCAGAAGAAATAGCCCAACAAGAATCGGGGAGGTCCAATTCATCGATGCCACTGCGACGGGCACTGAGGGAGGCATGCAAACCAGGACCACAAGTACTGTAACCCAGAGCACGGAGAAGATGTTGCAGAAATAACCGACGTATCCAAGTTTGAAAGGTCGTCCTGGAAGTACCTTTTCCCGACCACGAAGGACGAGTACTCCCTGAGGTGCTGCCAAAGTGATGTTGAGAAAGAGAACGGCAGACGTGATGACGGAGTTAAATGCCGTTGAACTAGCCATGTATATCAAGCTATATAAGGAGATGAATACTAGTGCTAGTAATGTAGCCCTCGCTGGGAATTCTAGTTTTATATCGACGTGCGAGAAGAACTCGTGGAATGGCGTGCCTTTATCTCGTGCAAATGCCCAAGTGACGCGGCCGGCGGTGATGAATTGGGGAGGCATGCAAGCTGTTATATCTCTATTAGCATAGGGAATTGACTGATGATCTCAAACAAGGGAGGGCTTACAGGCAAACACGATGATCAACCAAACAGCCATAACTATAGTCAAGTTACGATTGCCAGTCGCCTGATACAAGAGCTCAACGGCTGGGAAGCCAGAGTTCATGACTGCTTCAACATCTGTTATCTTGAACATCGCAGCCACCATCATGGGCACGGCGGTTAAAACAGCGATGAGCATAGTCGAGTTCCTGTACGGCACATTAATATTAGCCACTCGCTGCTCGGCAATACCTGTTAGTGTTATGTTTGGTTACCCACATGACTACCGGCAACTTTCGTCCGGGACTGTGCATCTCCTCTGCAATATGAATGGGTGAATCGGATCCTCCGTAGTTGTACATGGCATTGGTGATGCCCAATATCCATGCCGTCCCCTGGCCCCAGCCACTACTACCCTGGTCTGATGCGAGAACAAAAGAAGCATCATTGGTCCGCGATTTCGTAGCTAAAAGCACGATGAACCAGGCCACGAAGCCTCCCAGACTAAGGTACATGGAGCCAGTTGTAATCTTGGGAACCGATTTTGGGAACGCGAATATGGGGAATACTATGCATAATGTTGAGTATAGATGTAGACAAGCTCGAGGTTGCGCGCTTACCTGAGAGGAGAGCCACTCCAAGATAGCACAAGTAGATGTGCCAGTTCTTAGGTGTATAGCTCGGGTGAATGAAGGCGGCCAGGCCAGTGCTCGAAACTGCGACCAGCGAAAGGCCAGCGCACGTAGCAAACCACCAAGCCAGGACCGACATCCACCCGATGATGAAAGCGCTGAACCGCTTGTATTTCTCGGGCGCCAGGATGTACATGAAATGGTATTGACCCTTTATGGACCAAAGATCAGCATTGGAAAGCATCAGGTGGTTGGGTAGGTACTTACTCCGGCACTCGGGAAGGCAGAGGCAAGCTCTGACAAGCCTAGTGTCACTATCCATTGGACAAAGGCAGCCGCCAAAGCCGCAAAGATGACCACCTGTGGCCCGCCATATCGCAAGTTCTGCCCAAACGTGCCTAGCGAACCGACCCAAGCGTTCATGATGCTGGTGCACGTACTTGAGTTAGCGGACCTTCGCAGAGTATGTTATCGCTGCTAGGAGGGAGTATGTACCAAAACATCAATCCCATCGTGGACACGATTGAGAAGAGACGAGGCATGGCGGCCTTGTGGCCCTGAGCTCGCAGAATGGCATCGTCGTTGGCGGTGCCAATATCCTTTGCCACGCTCTTCCCATAGCTTTCCACTGCACCTATTTCAACAGAACCGGTCCGGCTCGGCGGAACAGCTCCAGTATCCTTGACCGTGGTTTTTTGCTGCATAGTGAAGAACGAATACCTGAAGAATAAAAAACGATGATGCTAATGTTCTCTAGGGCGAGAACGCGCATACTAATACAGTACGCTCGCTGACTGCTTAAGGGGCGACAGCACTAGGATCCGACCGGAAATCCCGGACCAAGACCTGAGATTGTGAATGTGGGCAGGCTAGTCTAGCGTTGCGCAGCCAAAGGGCGGGGTCTGGCTTATCTCGATGAAGTGGCGGTCCCCAGAGGGCGCAGATTTACCCTAAGTTGAACCCCGGAAGTGAAGTACGGATGAGGAACGCCGATAGTACGGGCGTAGGAGGCAGGTTTGTTGTAGTCGAGGAGCGAGTGAGGGTCTGGCTTATCTTGTTGTTGAGCCGGGACTTACCCCAGCTTGACCCCGGACGCGAGGTCTAGTCTCTGGAGCTATGTGGGCCAGGGCAGCGCCACTATATCGTGGGAGTGAGTCAGTGATACGCCTGATGAAGCAGCTAAGTGAGTGTTTCCGGCACTCTCTAAAATTGCAAATGGTCATCGTGACCAATTCACAGGCTTTGGCTCTGTTAATTCTAGGAGTCGGTATAACTGCACTGTCTCCTATTACGTCGATTGTAGCCCTGATTCGTCTTTACTTGTAGCAATTAAGATGTCTGTCAACAAGGCCAGAGTAATTCGTCAATGATTGGAATGCGTATCATTATTTAACACTAGGTACTCTAGCACTTCAAGCGACGGACTCCATTTTACCAAGGGTAATCCGTTCCAAGGACGGCTTTCAATTGATGATGGATTCGTAGCCCTGGTCTGGGTTCCCAAAATACCATGCCTTGTCCCTCTCCTGCGTCTCCATAGTCGTAAAGCCATTCCCGAGATAGGCGAACCTGTTCTTGTTCACTGCAGTCCACTCCCAATCCTCCCACCGTGGATTCATCAGCATATGAAACCAGTGTAACCGACTGCCAGGATGGACCAAGGCGGGGCCATCTTCCTTCCCTGGTGGACGTACGTCAGCTAAAGAAACATACACACTGTATATTGCTTTTTCTTACCGCCTTTCAGCCAGGATCGACACTTGGCATTCCAGACTGTGCGAGCCAGAAACGTGTCGGCGTGGTTGATGAAGTCGTCCAAGGCCTGTTGCCTGGGCACGACTGATTTGTAACCTTCAGTTTGAACCTTGTGCAGAAGCTTTATCACGTATTTTGTGATGTGCTCGATGCTCGGGATTGCAGATCCATGAGACAGCGGAGCGTTGGGACCCATGTACACTGTGAATTTCTCGTCAGCAAGGTGAATTACAAGCCAGGGCAAACACGTACGGATATAGTTGGGGAAGTTTGGTACAGCGAGAGAAAAGTATGCTGTTGGTCGCGAACTCCATTGGTCTCGCATGTCAATGTTGCTCCTCCCAATGATTGGAAAGCGCGGCTTCCAGGAGACGTTGAAGCCAGTGGCGCACACGATGGCATCAAGTTCAACGATCTCACCAGATGCTAGCTCCACGCCTTGCGGGACCACCTTTTTGATAGACTCGAACACGACCCGCACGTTTTTCTGTGTCAAGGCCTCAAGATAGCCAACGCCCGGTGTTGGTCGCCTGTTGCAGAGAGTAGAGTCAGAACACCGGATAGATAGATACTGGAGGACTTGGTTGGACCATGTTTTTACTTACCGGCAGCCCACGCCGAAACTGGGGATGAGACGATCTGCCAAGGCATTCTCTTTGCCTAGACGGGCCCTCATCATTTGAGTCAGGTTTTCCCTCGCCAGAGCCTGCTGTGGCGAATCGTGGAGCGCCTGGGGAGAGCTATTAGATCAGATTTTCTTTGAACTTTCGCCTGTTAGTCACATACCGATGAGAATCCACCGTTCAAGTCGGCCTCGATTGCTTTCCTGTAAGCAAGAAGCTTTTCGGGATGATCCAGGAATTCATGTTTCTGTGCTTCCGTATCTTTGAACACATTAGTAAGTTCGAACTAGCACTTGAGTGATTGCCTCTCTCGGGGCGTAGAATAAGTAACCTACAGTCAAAGTTGGCTCCATTCGGACCTGCGAAATCCTGACCCAGCGTGGTAGCGATCCAGGTAGGACTTCTGATGAATGTTGTCAGATGCGCAACCACTGTTCAAGCAACGAAGTTAGTAATTAGACTAAGGCACGAACGAATGGGAATTGATTGATGTTATTTACCTGGCTGCAATGCGGTAACAAGCTGAATTCCTGAAGAGCCATTGCCGATCACGGCAACCCTTTTCTCTTTCAGGTCGACACCGTTGTCCCAAGCAGCTGAATGCAGTAAAGATCCCTTGAAGGAGTGAAGGCCTGCGATTTCAGGCCACTGCCAGTTGCTAAGAAGTGTCAGCAAGCGAAATGAATGGTCACGGAATGAAGCTATATCATACTTCAGGAATCCGCCTCCATTAATAAAGAAATGGCACCAGTCTGTTGCTATTTCTCCAGTAGCCCGATCACGTATCTTGATGGCCCATTGGCCTTTGTCTTCATGCCAGCGAGCCTCAACGACCTCACTGCTGAACTTGATGAACTTTTCAAGATCGAACTTGTTAGCGGTGTCTCGCAGATACTGTAGAATCTCTGGCTGCGAGGCGTAACTGTGATACAATGTTAAGATATCGCCTCTTTGTTTCTGACACTGTGCTTACAATTGAGACCAGTGGGGGTTTGGCGCCCATTCATACTCGTAAATATGCGCAGGAATATCACAAGCGCAGCCCGGATATCTATATCCTCGCATTGGTCAAAGGTCCCGCTGACAAGGATATCACTTGCTTACGTATTCTCGAACCAAGTGCCTCCAAGCTCTGGGTTCTTTTCGTAGATTTGGAGCTCAACAGACTTGAGGTGGCGTTGGACTTTGTACGCGAGGTCTAAGCCAGTGGCACCAGCCCCAATGCAGATGACACGCAGCGGTCGCGAATGTCCTAAGACATTGTCCTCGACCTTGTAGGCCTGCTCGCCGCCATTGGTGCCATTGTGATCAATACTTCCCATTGTTGCGGTTATCTCGAAATAAGCCTAAGACAGTAAGGCAGCCGTTTTGACAAAGGATGGCCAAAATTGATTGGAAACTGAAGTAATACGGTCTAGTCAAGTGTCCAAACTCTGCAGACTTGGTAATGGAGACGGACCAACTCTTTTCATGTAAATTCACCGGCCATCAATGGTCTAATTCCAAAATTCTAGATCTTGGCATAAAAGGTTAGCTAACCTAACCTTGCTACTGTGGGCCCCAGATCAACAGCGCCTTGAGACCGGAGTTTCCGAACCCCAAACTTACCGGGTTTGCGGACGCCACTCTAATCTAGCAGCACCGGCCGGTTACGGGGGTTTGGCGAGAGACGCAAGGTTATCTATCTATCTAATTAACTGATATGGACGTGCCATTTTGCGGTATTTACCACCGCTATCGTATCACCAGATAAGGTTTATTGTAGACTGAGAGATGACTTTCGGGAATTGATGCAGGAGTCTATAGGGTACTGCATGTTATGACTCTTCACGCCACACTGCCTAACGAAGATGGAGATTATGTCTTTGGGCGGTATAATGTCTAAGTTGTGAGCTACATGTGTTATTTGCAGTTGAGACTTGTGGCTGAGAGCTTAAATCAGCGGACAGAACTTAGTCTTTGGGCCGTCAAGATATCTTCAAAGCCAAGGGGAACAGCAACAAGCGCTACACCAAGACCAAAGACTATGCATGGCCTGCTTTGCCTTGCAGCCATAATTAAGACCCTGTATATCTGGGGAGAGAGTGCTGAAATATTGTCAAACAGACGATTTAGGTTGTCGATGTTGTTACTTTAATAGCAGGGTGGATTTGAAAGCTTTTATATTGGTACAACGTAAGAGACATTCAACGCGCTTTAAAAGTCAAGTTGCTTGATAATTGTCTTTAGTAATCTCGTATCTATGGACTGCTATCATCATGAACCCTACCAACATTCTCCAATCACATCTTGGTTTGTCCAACACTATCTACACTGTTGATTTTGAACGAACCCGGCTGCAGTCGTTGGAACACCCGATCAGGATCATACTCATTAGCAACCTCAGTCAAGAACTTCCTGTTAGCGTCACCGTAGCTATTCAACACATTCTGCCACTGGGCCGCATAGTTGGCAAATATGAAGGGGTGATACAGGTTTCTTTTCTTAGCCTCCTTCTCAATGCGCGCAAGGATCGTCTCCTGTGTTTGAGTCACGTCCTCATCATGGCGGGCATCCGAGGTGACGAAGATGAGTAGAAAGGCGACAAGAGGTCCGTCAGCCTTTTCAAGTCCAAACGTGTTCCCAACGGGACTTGATGTTCGGGGGATGGCGTGAAATTCCATCGTTGCGTTGATGTACTTGGACTTGGGAGCGGCCTCGCTAACGAAAACATCATAAGCGAAATTGAGAAGATCTTGGTCGAGTTTGAGAGTGAGGGTCGAAATAGATGCTCGATATCCAACACCATCTTGCAGACCCGCGATATTCTGTGCCAGCGCTGTGTAATCAGTGAGTCCCAGAGAAGACTCAATTGCTGGAACTTTGCGAAGATCATCGAATACAGGTAGATTGCTTTGGGGTTCTGTGTAGACCATGTACTGAATCAGTCGAAGTGGCCCTTCGTCGTAGGTGGCAATAAAAATGGTGTGGCCTTTCGGATCAGCCTCCTGCCCTTTCACAAATCCGGTGTAGGCAGCTATAGCTTGTCTAGCATGTACGCTATCAAGCATCGTGCGACCTCCCCACATCCCATTGTAGGGATAAGCTTCCAGCTCAAAAGCTGTTATGATGCCGAAGTTGGAGCCACCACCTCGTAGAGCTCGGTAGAGATTGGGCTCGCTTTGTGAGCTCGCGGTGACGACGCGGCCGTTGCCGAGCACGATCTCGAAGGAGTGTACGTTGTCGATACCCCAGCCGTGTCGCGCTGCGTAGAAAGATATGCCTCCTGTTACAGGTCATTAGCAAATATCGCGAGTAAAGAGATCTTTGTGGTTGGTTACATACCCCCTACCAGGTAGCCACCAACTCCAACATTAGCAGACCTTCCACCCACGACAATCAAGCCTTCCTTCTGCAACCTCTCATATACAGACCCCCAGGTATTGCCAGGACCAACAAGCACTGTGCCTTTACTCCTGTTTATCTCCAACGTCTTGAGCTTGACCAGGTCGATCTGAATGCCTCCTTCGATGCTGGACTGCCCCGCGAAATGGCCATGACCGCCGCTCTTGACTCCAAAGAGGCATTGCCCTCTTGCGCAGAGGGCCACTGCTCGGCCAAGCTCTTCAGCGGAATGGGGCTGAAAGAAACATCGGGGTTTCAGAGGCTTCTGATACCCGGACCAGTAGCTATTCTGGAGATCTGTATACCGTGGATGGTGCTGCTCGAATACCTGTTCTGGGAATTGCTCAAGAAGTTCAGACACCTAAACGGCGTTAGTTGCACCGCTGACTACAGCCTTGGTCTTTGTTGAGATGACCTACAATGCCTTCTGTAGTCACTGACAAAGTGGACTGCACAGCTGCGTCCAGCATGGGGATCGATTGGGAGACCATTTTGGCTATTGAATACACGACAGGTCGGATTTCGAAGGTGGACTTGGAAGAAATGGGCACAAATAGCTAAGGCGGACAAATTTGCGAGTAGTTTTAAACCAGTGACAGAAGGACAGCTCTCATCTGGTAAGGTCTAAAGACATGCAGTTGAATGGACATTCCGAATCTCGTTATCTAATCTCTGCGTTCAGTGCGACGGCGAAATCTAAAGACCATGCTTCGTGTCCCTAGACAAGAACAAGAGAGTCCGGATACTTGTAAGCCCCTGGGTTCGGACCTTGACGGTCAGGCTATCCGTACTTTGATACGCCTAGAGATGCACGGAATTGCCCGCTGATAAGTGGCGATAGCACTAATTGCTGGTTTCGGCTAGACTATGAGCAGTTAGCCATGGTACAGTAACAGTGACATAGAGGCGACACCATATCTGGACGTTGCCCAGCAGCAGAGTTTGTTATTGATCCGATGTTCAAAGAATCCGGAAACCCCGTACGCTTTGCACCCGCAATCCTATCCGGAATTGCCACATTCTGCTATCTACTGATAACAAAACTAGCCAGTGGCTCGCTTACGCTAGAGATTCCGGACCATGTCTTTCCCCGCATTTAGGTGTCAAGATGTCCAGAGTCCGATGCCCGATATCGTATGAGTTCATGCCCGGACAGATCACATGGACTTTTTAACCTGTCCGGGACGAGTTCCGGCCACTAAGTACATTCCGGGTCATGTCCACTGCCTTGAATTCCGTAGACTAGTCTGTCCGGTCAAGTAAAAGTGGGCTGAAGATGTCGCCCCAACTCTGGGATGAGTGTCTACGGATCTGATACAAGGGGGAAGGTCAACTCCCTCTTCACGGGGGACACTTTCGTTTCCATTATTCCCCAAGCACAGATCGTTTACGCAAAACAAACTCGGACGAAAGCTTCTTCACTTGCACTCCGTAACCATGGGTTTCGACTACTGCCCCGAGAACGAGCAATACCTCGTTCACCTCGTGGAGGGTCTCGTTGAACCCACTCATTACTATGGTAACAGACAACACTTTCTCCATGTCGGAGTCTATAATCATATACTCATTTCTTTCACAGGCCGTGTTCTTGGTACAGATCCTGTGGAGCAAGACAAAGACGTCCAACTCTTTGCTGGCTTCTTGCGCGTCGTACCAGGCAAGGTTGACTTTTACGGGCCTCTGGACCACGAGGAGTCTGGCATTGTCGTCAAAGGTAAGCATAGATAAGCCTAGAACTCTTTCATGTACTCTGCTAATACCGCCAAGGGGAACTCGACTTGGAAGATGAGAATGGGAAGAAGGTTACCCTACATCAAGGAGAAGCATTCTTCATCCGGAGGCAAAGCCGTATCATCTTCTCAGCTAAGAGATTTGCCCTTGTATTTAAGTGCAGCTCCTATGCTGCCGGGCTTGGAAAGTCTAAGGAGCTGATTCGGTAGTGATGGCAAACAAAGCATGCCGACTAAGCTAGATAAAATAGAAAATGCCGAGAACGCCACTCAAACATGTCCGCCAGCTGTGTTCATTATGCTTTGAGTAGAGTAAAGTCCTGGTAAATGAAGAACCGATTAAATTTGGACAGGCCTATGTCGTATGCGAAATGAATTTGCCCTGTTGCCTTTGACGAGTGAATAATACAACGGGAGGTCTGGATACTGCAACAGCTAAACAGAGCCGTTGTTGTCAAATTCCGACCACAATATGGAAGAATAAATTCTCATAGAATGGTCAGGACTTTGATGTGGAATATTTGCAATGGTCAACAGCGTTAAGCTTTCTAACGATCTAGCCTACTCCTAAGTACACAGCAGCCACGCAGTTTGTCCTGACAAGTCTCTCATGATGGACAGTTCTCACTAACCCCAACCAGATGTTTAACTAAATAGATCCAATTTGCTCTTCTCAGGACAAGGGACAATAAGACTTGGCAATTAATTGACCTTTGTGCAGCTCGACAAACTCTCCTATGGCGATGGCGTAGTCGTCTATGTTTGCCTGAGTGACGCGGAGACTGAGTGGTGTATAGCCCCTCACAGCAATATTGATGTTTCTGGCGACCATGTGGTGGTGATATAGCGCTTGCCATTTAGCAGCATCAGGCCCCGAGAAACGCACATTGAGCATGCTCCCCCGCGAAGTGATGAACATAGGCGGGAGGTCCATTTGAACAGCCGGATCCTCCTCAAGCTGCACAGTAACAGCGCGTTGAAAGCTGTCAATCTCAACAAGGCTTGATGAAGCGTTCTTGACTGTGTCCGGATATAAACCCTCATCAATCAAGATTCGTTGTACTTTGGTCTTCAAATCATCGCCGAGGTTGTTCAATCGATCGACCTCGTCTGCGTTGTAGATGTCAAGGCCAACAAGTCCCGCGTGCATAGTGAAAGCATTGTTGTTGTAAGTCCCCGGATGGAAAAGTTGACTCTTGGAGGGGTCAAACAGTTCCATGATGTCTCTGCGACCTCCAAATGCTCCAAAGGTCATGCCACCACCGACGTATTTACCGAGTGTGACGAAATCACCTCGGACGCCCTGAGTGGCGCTGTACCCGGAATAACCTAGTCGCGAACACATGATCTCATCGAATATCAGGATAGCACCTGACTTGCCGGCCGCGTCGTGGAGGAAACGTAGGAACTCCTTGGTGGCGGGTCTACAACCAGCAGATCCTTGAACCGGCTCAACCAGGATCGCCGCGAGGGTGTCCTGCGGGAGACCTTCCAAGATCGCCCTTGTCTCCGGGATGTTGTTGTAAGGGGCATACACAAAATCGTGTGGCAGGTTCATACACGGTGCGGTTGAACCCTGCATCAGAGCCATTGGGAAGACAAGTGTACTGCCATGGTATCCACCACTGAAGACGAGGATCTTTCGTCTCTTGGTGATAGCCAAAGCTGCCGCCAAAACCGTAGTGTTTGCTTCAGTGCCAGAGTTGGTGAATCGAACGAGATCGATGCCCGATGGGCCGAACCGTTGACACACTTTCTGAGCAAAGTCTTTCTCTGTCTGGGAGTTTCCGCCGTAGTTCCATCCCTTTGATAGCGCAGCCTGGACAGCTTCTGCGATCCTTGGCTCCGAGTGACCAAAGATTCCAGCACTGAACTCGCCCAGAAGGTCAACGTACGTGTCCCCGTCGACAGAAGTGAGGGTATTAGACGTCGCCGATACCCAAGTCAGTGGGAATGGCTCCACGTGAAGAACTGTTCTGGTGTTACCGCCTGGCAGATGGGAGTGAGCATCTCGGTGCGCCTTTAAAGAGCGTGGATTACGTCTCGAATACTCTTCGTGTGCAACTCTGAGTGCATTATCGACATAGGTTGCTGTTGCCATTTCGTCCATGCTTTTAGTCTTGCCGGTGTAATGCGTTTTAGGTGGTTAATAAGTATCTATAAGCAGTCTGTCTAACATGGATCTCATATAGGTCTTTGGGCTATTGCCGAATCAAGGTACGGTACTTTGCGGAGTTTCCGAAAAGTGACTGATTTTCCGGAGTGGGTACAGAGGGGAGATAACACAGTTTCCGAAATCATGTGATCAATCAGAAACTGTCAACGCAGATTACCTAGCATAGTCAAGACAGGCATTGACATCACGTTCGCCTCGGGTGTGATGATAATAATAAGAGCGTAAATTGCCGATACGAAGTTCAAGTATAAAGTCATTAACCACTAGTACTACAGAAGAAAACCATGGCGATACGCAAAGCTTCGTGCCCTCTTTCCGTAGATATACATCGGGATTGTCGCCATGGTGATGGCAATGGTGATGCCGCCAATCACGAAGAAAGCATTCCTCACGCCTTGGATCGCAACCCAGTCGTTCATATAGAAGCTCATGCCAAAGGCAAAGACATTCTTGGCGAAACTCATCATGGCGTATGCTTCAACAGCCTCACGACGATGAGAATCGACTACGTAGGACACAACTCCGACGATGCCGAACTGGGTTCCGAGGGCGATCATACCCAAGCAGACAATAACAGGGATCGGCCAAGGCTCAGCGTTTGAAAGGCTCTGGCCGTAGCCGAAAAAGCCACAGCCACCAAGGGTTGTCAGAAGAACGAGGATTGGAAGACGGAATTCAGGCTCTATAACCATGAGCTGTCAGCAAATATGTTCTGGTCAGTGGGTAACGGGTAACTTACCGTAGATACCCTCATTTCTTTTAGCCATAAACGTGGCCAGCCCATCTACCATGACACCAGCTAGCGCAGTAGCGATAAAAGTACCAACGAATGATGACAGGTTTGATAACCCCACCTGCGTAACTGAAAAGTTGTATGGAGGTCCAGTAAAGATCTGCGAGAACGTAGATGCAAGGAACACCAGCCAGCCCATGCAAATGGTCAACTGGAAGCATCCCCAAATAACCACGGGCGAAGCAAGCATTCTGAAAGGTGCAAACATGCTAGACCAGAATCCAGATGAATCGTAATAACCGCTCCAGGGCCGAAGTGAATGAACGAATGAATGTTGCTCTGGGGTAGGTGCATTGTCACAAACCGAGGCTCTATTTTCAACTTCAGATATGCACTCCTTCTTCTCATCCACAGCAGAAGGCCCCTCAACATGTGAGGTGGCTGGGATGTCCGAGTCGGTGCAACGCTTGTAAGCTGTCTCGGGCATGAAGAAGAAGGTGAGTACAAGCTGAAGACCAAATGCACCAGCCATAGCCCAGAGACAAGTCTTATAGCCGTGTTTGTCGATGATCGTGCCAGCTGGTCATAAGATATCAGTATTAATGAAACATTAATAGCGGTGACTAGGACTGACCAATAGGTGAAGCAAGGTTGATGCCGCCAAGGACACCCAAGTTGAAGACTGCGTTCCGAAATCCTCTCTGATGAACGAACCAGATGTCAGAGATCGATGCCGGAACCAGAGCCTCCATTGGAGACATGCA
Source organism: Fusarium begoniae (assembly GCA_013186755.1). NCBI lineage: Eukaryota > Fungi > Ascomycota > Sordariomycetes > Hypocreales > Nectriaceae > Fusarium > Fusarium begoniae. Next base: position 37,733 of record JAAOAG010000052.1, on the reverse strand, counting down.
AAAGCCCTGGACAGCTCGGGAGAGAGCGAGCGAGATAAAGTCCTTGGCTACCGCGGACCATATAGTTGAGCAGAGGAGGCCCACTGCGGTGATGAGGTAAACCGGTCGTTTGCCGATCATCATTGCCAACGAGTTACAGAAGAGATTACCGAACGCCAAAGTAATGAGGAGAGCTCCGGTGAACCCTAGGGAGAATGTCTGGAGCGGAACATCGAATTCTTTCGCAATAGGTACCAATGCCGGACCGAGGAGAGGGCCTATGGCACCGACGCAGCCGCAGCCGACGATGATGGAGACAGTGAACATTTCCTTCTTCCATCTCGGCCAATTGAGAGGATCGTTCGGGTCGTCGGACGGCTGGGGGACAAGAACGATTTTGCCGGTTGGGTCGTGCTTGAGGCTGGCATGGTTCTTCTCGGCGGACGCTTCTAGGCTCGAAGAGACACCCTTCTCATTGAGAAATGATGTCCCAGGGACATCGGAGAGGTGACGATCAGGAAGGACTCCCAGACCCATCTTGGATAGTCAGGTCAGATCTTGTATGCAGTTAGGAAGAATAGACAGTGATATGAGTGAGAAAGGAAAGATGGAGTTGAACTAAATTTGGAGAGATTGGAGGATCTGGAGAACTTATAGATTATTTTGGGGGCACCTGGCCGACGTTATTCAGGGATGTGCTTCTGAGGAGTGAACACGATTCCTGGGGTAAAGGAGCACGGACTGGATTAGCAGAGTCGTTTTTTCGGATCCTGGTAAACCAATGGTATCGTTGACCCCTCGAGTCGACAGCAATCACGGGTCATCTGCCGACACTAATGGTCATTAGAGTTACAGGCTCAACATTCTAGATCGACATGCCAAGGAGTCTGGGGTTACAGCTATAGAGCTAACCAGTAGTAACAAGTTTCTAGCTCCATTGAAGTTGCATTATTCGCTCTGGCCATGTGGTGTTGAAATGCAGATCGTGGGGAAGTGCGGGGGCGGGAGGGACACCATGGGTTGGTACCTTTGCCGCTCGCATACTGTTTCAATATTCGGCAGCGGGAACTGAACTCAAGGGAGGAGTGTCACTAGCACATCGGACTGTTGGTACGCAAAGGCCATGGACTTTAACACAACTTGGTCATATTGACAGCAAGGCACTTTCATCAAGTAAGAGAAACTGATAAGTCACGATTTTAGACGAAAGGATGCCAAAAATTCAATTAAATACACAGTCCATATTACAGTATCTCAAGCATGGCCTAATTTGTAAAACATCTTGTTATTATGCTCCGCTCCAGCGTCAGCATAATCCGCATGAGGTCTTAGTGTAATGGTCTTCTCATTTAATTCCGCCACCTGACCAGTCCTAGAAGGGTCCGTCACGAATTGCGAAACAGCTTTTGTCAAGGTTGAGAGTGGCGTGATTATCATGGCCTTGAAGAGTTCCTTATCCGGAGTGATGTTTGTTTCTGTATTATCTATTAGCAGGACCCGGGTGTTCAGGGACTGTGAACTTACCCAAGACTCCAGGTGCAAGCGCGTTGATCTGTATCTTGGGTTCTCCAAGTCTGATGGCCATGGAACGAACCAGTCCTATAATACCAGACTTGGCTGCGGAGTAGAGCGGCGAGACTGGAAATGGATAGATCGCGGCGGATGATGATGTGCAAACAATGGAGCCTCTCGAGTTTGGGAGTCGACTTCCGATCTCATTCTTGAGCATGTAATGCACAGCAAGACCAACGCCTAAGGTTATCGTTGCCTGTTAGTTTGTGAACAGTAAGGAGCCTAGGAAGCGGAAAACTGACTGTAGATCACTCCGTTCAGATTAATATCTTGCATCCTCAGGTTCGGCTTTCTTGGAAACTCTGTCGGCGTGCAATCGAGGGCTCCGACTACAGGATCAGAGATTCCTGCATTAGCAATGACAATGTCGATTCGGTCTCCGTGCTCGCGATAGACCTGATCAAAGACCGCGTATTGTCCTTCCCAAGATGATACATCGCACCATTTGAAACTCAGCTTCGCTTGGGGATGAGCCTCTGCCACCTCTGCGACGACATCAGGTCCTGTCTTTGAGTTGACGTCGAGAACGGCCACCATATGGCCTTGGGCAGCGAAGTGACGGGTGATGGCCAGCCCAATACCACTTGCGCCCCCAGTGACAACGATGGATAGACGTTGACCGTTGGAAGACATGTTGGTGGTTGAATCAGCAGACGGCGACATTTTGGACAGTAGCTATGTTGTACTAAGAAGGTAAAGACTGGAGAACTGAACTTGGTGATTCTAGGACCGGATGTAAAGTATCTGATTGCATTTTCCGGGCCGGTGCAGTGAATGGTTCTTATTTAGCTCGGAAGTCCGGAAATATGCCGATACGTGTGTGTAGATGCCGCGCGGGTGTGCCGAATGTCCGGGGTTCCCCACCGTCGGCAACCGCACCTACTACAGAACAGCCACAACGATACATCCACTAGTTATTTCTAGGTCTGGCTAGTTCAGCCTGCCGGACCTTTCAAAAGTCATCTTCTTCTCTAGACTTGCTTGGCACTGCTTCCTCTCTAATTGCGCAACTTTGAACCAACATGGCCGAGATATTCTTCTCCTCAGATATCGCAGATCATGTGACGGGGAAGGTGGTTGTCATGACAGGTATTACTCACCATGCCAGTTTTCCAGGTTCGACAAACCCCGCCTTACAACACTTACTAATATGTGGTGAGGGTAGGCGGTGCTCAAGGAATTGGAGCAGCAACAGTCTCCCTGCTGTACGAGAGAGGCGCCCACGTTTATTTCGGAGACTTAGATGATGTCAAGGGACATCAAATGGTTAGCCATATCCAGTCAAGTATACCTCAGAGCAGCGGATCGGTACATTTCCAGAAGCTCGACGTCCGCAACTACAACGAACAACTACGGCTCTTCAAGACCCCTTATGAGGAGAGAGGACATGTCGATATTGCCATCTCCTGCGCTGCTGTCATAGAACCGAATGGTTGGTTTGGGCCTGACCAACTTACCCTCGAAGCGGTGGAGACGGAACCCCAGCCACTTAAGAACACTATCGACATCAATCTTACGAGTGTTGTTCTCTTTTGTCGATTAGCAATTGCCTTTATGAAGACAGACAGAGAACCAACCAAGTCAAGCGACTTCTCCAAGTCTATCGTCTTGCTGTCTTCTATCGCTGGAATAACCGAAGCAGCTGGTCTCTTCGCCTACAGCGCTTCAAAGCATGGCATCATAGGACTGATGAGATCATTGCGAGCACTGGCGTCAGCCAAGTACAATATCCGCATCAACGCCGTGTGTCCTTGGGCGACGGATACGCAGATGATCGATAATGTCCGTTCGATCTGGGATACACATCATCTCCCACTGAATGCGCCCAAGGATGTTGCGCAGTTCATCACTCAGCTGGCAACCGACAAGTCTTTGAGTGGGAAGTCTGTTCTGGTCGCTGGCGGAAGAGGGTTTGACACGGAAGAGGGTATTGATAAGACAATGTCTGAATGGTTTGGGCCTCTTACAGAAGAGTTCTGGCGCGGGCAAAAGGCCTTTGGGACGGTGAGTACTATGATTTGCCTCTACGATGTGTTTTTAGGCGAGCATGTGCTAATATTCGTCATTAGGGTGATCAATGGTCTGATATTTAAACATGTGCCAACTTGAATAAGTATCACAGCATCCCCAATTTAAATTCTCAATCAATATGAGCAGACTGTCAATATGTCATACAAGCCATTTTTTTGATAATTAAAAAGCCAGTCTGGTTGGTATCTCCACAATTGACAAAACAAAGCAAAGTCCGCAGCTCCATATTAACAACGGCGGAGTCCGCAAGCCTATATTAGTAATAAAGTCTGTTTAATCACCCCGAATCTTTAGGCCATAACGTTAACGCGAATACTAATCATAAAATCTGAACTATAACGAAATATAAATATCCATTTCCTAATTCAAACTGCCTTTTGGGTATCTAATCTACTTTGTTCAATCCGTCCCTGATCAACATGTCTCCGGCATTTCTTGTCGCCGGTGCCACTGGCAATACTGGACGAGCCGTCGTCACAACCTTGTCGGAACTACTCAAAGACAACAAGACATTTGCTGGTTACAAGATTCTTGCTCTTACGCGTTCGTCCAGCGGAGCTACTGCTCAGCAACTCGCTCGTCTGCCTGGCGTCGAGGTCATTGAGCAGAACTGGGTTGAGATCACCGCCGAGTGGCTCCGAGAGCGCCACGTCGTCAGAGCTTTCATCGCCTCACACAACGAACCCAATCATTTTGCCGAAGAGTCCACATTCCATATCGCTGCCCTCCATGCCGACGTGCAATACGTCGTGCGTATCTCGACGACCGCTGCAAACGTCCGTCCTGATTGCCCCGCCTATTATCCCAGGACGCATTGGGCAATCGAGACCTTGCTGAGCTCGCCCGAATTCGAGAAGCTGAAATGGACTTCATTGCAGCCCAATGTTTTTACCCAATTCTGGATGGGCCCTGCGGCCGGTTTGATAAAGACATTCCGTGAGACCGGGAAGCAAGAGCCGTTGAAGCTCATGGCTTCAGAGGATGCAGCCGTCGGAATCATCGACCCCAACGAAGTCGGAGTCTTTGCAGCTCATCTCCTTGCTACGGAAGACATCAATTCGCACAACAAGGCTAAATATGTCCTGAATGGGCCTGAGGATATCACTGGCCGTCAAATTGTCGGCCTTGTTGAGGAGTACATCGGCACCAAAGTCGAGAATGTCATCTTCAAGGACATGTCTTTCATTGACCATATGGCAGCCCAGACCCAGCAATCGAAGAACGTCATCCTGTCGATTAAGCATGCGGCAGAAACTGCTTGGGATGGAAAATGCGGAGTTGCGACCTCAAGTAGGGAGTTCCTCGAGATTGCTGCGCCCAAGAATACACCTGCGGATATCCTCAAGACCTTGCTTGGGGATGACTAAGTGCTTTGAGTAGAATTAGGTGTTTTGATCATTTGTATGAGTAGAATTACATAAGATGATAATTATAGCCCTTAGAAATGGCTCAGCATCTCTGTAAATGGCTCAGTATCGAACAGAAAGTTATCCGTTCCCTGGACCGATATCCCATTCCAGTGTACATCCAATCCACCTATTGCCAAGGGCAGACATTCATCAACGAATGCCTGGCCTTCATCTGGTATACGCCACATATTGTTCATGTTCTGTGTCGCTTCCGTTACCTGCTGCAGCATCAACAGCCCTCCTGATGATTCGTCACCAAGCTCAGGCGGGACAACAGCAGACGCCAATCCCGTCATTTCATGGTCTGACGCTGCCGGTGTGCTCTTCTCCTGGTCTAGTGTAAAGATCTGGCTGAGGAACTGTCCATTACTCTTCCTCCGAGGTGGAATGAGACGCTCGCGGTAGCTCTGTAGTGCGTTGCGAAGCTCTGTTAGGACATCAAGGTACCGATGGGCTTGGGGACTTGTACGATCTAGATCGCGGATGATGCCGATGCCGCTGTGTAGTGCTGCCTCTGTCTCGAAGGTTGTTGATCTTTCGGATAACGTGGCCTCTACGAAGAGGGAAAAGGCCATGATGAGGCAGGCGCTAAAGATCCAAGCTCTTAATCTATAGTCAGAATTGAGTTGAAACAGGAGAAAAGACAAGTTCTTACTTGAGTAATGTCATGTTTTGTATGAGCAGACCAGCAGACCCTGTTCTCCGCGTTGTCTCCACCAGCAAGACAGCCGCATCAATGCAGACCTGTGCCAACTCCTTCGTCTCTCTATCACTTGCATGATGCGACCCAAATGCACCATCTGACCGCTCTAGACGTTTTAATTTGCCTAACATATACTGTATCAGGATCGGTCTAGTGGCTAACATGACGGCATAATAATAAAAGGCTGAGACGGCAAAGTTGCCCAAAGTCTGCCACCACTGCTCCGGAGACATTGGCGAGCTGACTGTGCAGTTCGTCATACTTTGCGGTAATGCCGAGCTCCAGTCTCGAAGTTGTCTAAGGAGTTCTTTTATCGATGTCAAGTTCGTGTCTTGTTTGTTGTTGAGGTGATATGTAATCTGTTCTAGGATGGTGCAGACTCCGTAGCATGCTGACATGGACGTAAATTCTGGAGTGCATGGTTCTGGACCATCTGGGACTGAGAACGATGGATTACTTATTCCACGTCTTGGGGATGACGCTGGGGTTTGTGCGAGGACTGCCCCGAACGCGATGTCTAAGATGCGCAGGCTTTTCCATACCTGAAGCCTGGTGGTACATGTCAGTTTGTCCCTATTAGTTGCTCAAGCTGCCAAGTTTGCCTACCTGAATCGATGAGTTTCTGCTGTCAAATTGCGATAGGACTCGGGTAGATGTAAACCAGTCGCATGTGCCACCCGCGTAGCAACACCAAGATATATAAAAGCCCCGTCTCTTTTGCACGCATTCACCATGTAGATACTCATCAGTAGAAAGATAGCTACTAGATCACCTGTAGGGTCTAGTAGCATACCCTCAAAGGCTACTTTTTGACCACGATCAAAATGCTTCTGTGCATGATATAGAGTCTTCGGGCTCGTCCTGCAACCTTGTCCGCCGACTGCAATAACCAAGTCGATGATCGCACGTTTCTGACAAGGTTTGGATGACCCAGAGGCTCCGTCTCCTTCAGTCTCCTCGAGTAACTCGGACAGTTGCTTAGGGGAGTAGATATATATAATGCCGGTGGTCTAATATGCTGCGTTAGTCCGATATATGCCATATTGGTGACTCATCCGTACCGCTACTAAGAACCTCTGGATATAGTCTCGTTTCTCTTCCAAAGTAAGCTGGCTATCTGGGCTGTCCTCTGCGATATCATGGGAGGCTTGAGGGTACGATGACTCCAGCATGGCCTTGGCTCGTTCTTTGTCTGTGAATGGGGATGGCCCCATGTAACAGAGAAACGTGTGACGTAAGAAATCGAGGAAAGACAGCGATGCGGAGTCGTTTAAGGATACTGCAACCCAGTAAGCCATTGGTACTCAAATGGTTATGCCCTGGTATCATTTACTCACGGTTTTCGCCCTCTGAACCCTTGTCTTGGCCACCAGCGTTCGACATGCGAGATGTGAACGCCGTGTCGGGGGTCTCATTCGACTGTTGTCCTCCTGTAGACTCTGGTGTCTGAGGTGCCTCCCCCGGCTCAGGGGTATCACTTTCATTAACCGACAAAGCTACGTCAGAACAAACAATGTAATCGAGACTGGAGCAATCATCGTTGCCGCTGGCAGTAATATCGCTGCTACGGCTCATCGCTCGACGCTGTGCTTTGCGGCGCGGGCGAGCAGCCTCGGGATCGTAGATACAAGAGGAGACGTATTCCCGCCGGCGGCAATTGGCGCATGGAGTCTGCGAGTCACATCTCTTCTTGCTGTTTTGGCAAGGCACGCATGCTATGACAGCGCGTCTGCGATCTTCTGCACGAACTTTGGGACGAGGCATGATGACAATCTAATCTTTGTTGTAATGATGCACTTGCCGCTTGTCAATTCGTTGAAGATGTTTAGTGGGGATTGGATTCAGGATGAATGACATTGTCGAGGTGCATCTGCCGTCCCCAGAGCCGAGACTCTAACGCTTGCGAGTTAGTGGTATCAATATGTGCATCTTGTGCGGGGAAGCGAGCAGGTAGACTGCATCATGACCCGGGTTTAGCGGGTATTTCCCGTCAACTCCTCGTTTCTCGCTTACACATGCATGACAAGTTACTGGTCCGGGTAATGATTTTCATCCACGCGATATTTGAGGTACCATCCGGCGGCAAGTGCACCTATATCCAGCTCGGTCCATCGGGTAGACTAGATAGCGGGGGAAAATCCGGGGTAACAAGGAAGACTCGGGCAAGTGGTGTTAAGGCAGATTGGCAGAACTCGTTACTTTGCATTACATGAATGTCTTTGACGTCCTAAAATCCCTCCTTCGGCTACAGGTACAGTCCTCTCCTCTTTACTCGGCCATTTGTAAACATTTGATAATATCACGTGCCCCTCTTTTTTGCTCCAATCATGGTGTTTACGCTTAACCATACCCGATTGGGTGATATCCAAGGCCTCAAGTTAGATGATCAAGAAGTCGTGCAATATCTGGGTATTCAGTATGCCACTCTCTCTCATCGCTTTGCTGGTCCAGAGCTCAAAGCCGATTATGGACGAAAGATTGATGCAACAAGGAGAGGGTCGGTTCTTCCCCAGATCTAAGATCTTAACGGAAGCTAACAGTGCCTCCTCTCCACAGCCCAACTGTTGTTAGACCACCACTAGCTTGCGATATTGAGTTTGGTCTCATTCAGAAGGCCCTCGACAAGCCCGATGACCGTCCCATGTCCGACCTGGTCGGCTTGACTCTCGATATCACCGTCCCACAAGCGGCTCTCAACGATAACAATACAAAGCTCCCAGTGCTTGTTTTTATCCACGGAGGAGCTTTCATCATAGGTGACAGCGGGGCTCCGCACTATAATATGGCTGCCATCGTCGCATATTCCCAGTCCATCGGAAAGCCTATCATCGGCGTAGCGATCAAGTAAGCCCCCTTCAGGTCGTTTGGTTTATACCGATTATTTCGAAGCTCTGTTACTGATTATAAAAGTTATCGACTCGGAGTTGCAGGGTTTCTGGACAGCAGTGAGTTGAGAGCGGCAGGTATCCCCCCCAATAGAGGGATCCTTGATCAGAAGACGGCGTTTCAATGGGTTCGTCGGAATATTGCAGGATTTTCAGGCGATCCAACTCGAATCACAGCCATTGGCCAGAGCGCAGGCGGTAGTAAGTATTCATGGCAGAGAGGCTTTTGCAGATATGTCAGCTGATGATCGATGCCAGGCTCCATCATGCATCTCCTTGACCTGGATTCACACAACGAAACTCTTTTCGACCGCGCTATCTGCTTGAGTGGAAACAACTTGGCCGTTCCGTCATCTACTAAGCACGTTACTCAAGAGGCATACAAAGATGTGCTCCAGTGTCTGGCGATAGAACCCACATTATCGAGCGACGGCCAGCTGACAGCATTGCTTGCAATCTCTCCGGAGGATATGCTATCCAAGATTCCGATGTCAGTCTCCCTACAACCTGTAGTAGAGACAGACCAACTGCCTTCATTCCGATCACTCGAGACTCAGTTGCCTTCAGCCCAACACAGACCTCCTCTAATGATTGGCTCGACAGACTTTGATGCGGTCGTCTTTGAAGTTCTCGGTCTCTTTGCAGACCGAGATCCGGGATTAGCACAAGGTTTCACTAGAACTTTAATGAAGACCATCCCCGAAGAACACCATGCTAAAATGGAGAGACTCCTCAACCTGTATGGAATACCAGAAGCAGAGGAAGACGACAAAGCTCGCGTCAAGATTCTCCAGTTTGGGACAGATCTCAAGTACTTTGCCACGTCAAGACACTATGCCAATCTCTGGCCATCTCAGTCCTGGCTTTATTACTTTAACGAGTCTAATCCATGGGACGGGCCGCACAAAGGTCGATCAGCTCACTGTCTTGACATAGCATATCTATTCCTGAACTACAATCACGTCATGGATAACTTCCAGAAGAAGACAGCGACGGACTTTGCTCGAGATGTAATTACCTTCACAAACATGGAGGAACCCTGGGCCGAGTTTCATGCCTCCAAGGATCTTAGAGTATATGGAGCACTGGCAGAGAGCCAGGAATTGGGAAAAAGTCTCAAGACTACGGCCGGGCCATCTAAGGAAGTGCAACGTCTTTGGTCAGAGATAGGTATTGATAATCTTACTCAGGCTTGGGGTGCTTACTCCACGAAGGCATAGTTAGGGACACAGATACTTATAGAATAGCTATTTAATTAGTAGAAGATTTTATTTCTATTAGCCTTTGCTATAAACCTTTTATAAGAAGTCTAATTAAAATATTATTACTATTATTAGTAACAAGTCTTAATAAACACGCGCTTCTTGATTACTTATAGTAATACTATATCTAGTACTTATACTACTTTTATTAAAGATATTTAACTAGTAGTAGGTAGGCATTGCCTAAGTATTAAAAAGCACTTTACCTAAAGCCTGTCTAGGAGCTTTATTATCTTTGTTCTCTATAGTAGTTCCTCCAAGTGATTAATATTAGAACCAATAGATACCTAGCCAACACCACTCATCAAGGCTGCAGGACGCCACAGCGCTTCGATCCTCGCAATCAAGTGTCCCCAATTCGTCTTTCAACCTCCCGGCTATCATAACCAGACGCTGCAAAGCCATATTAAATTTCACCTCATCCCATCTTCCTCTTATCAGCAACGGAATAGGTACCAACTTCTCTTTCAGACACATTTGTGGGCTATAGGATAGCTATAGAAATGTCTGGATTCGAAGTAGTAGGACTTATTATTGGAGTGCAAGTATGCCGAAACAGCGCCGCGAACAATACTGACGGCTACGCATAGAATACCGATTGTCGTCAAAGGCCTCAAGTTTTACGAGAATGATGCACAGGTACTCCTGCATCATATAATCGCCATGAATGATCTTATCGTATCGCTACATGCTGAACACTCACGATTCCGACACTCTTGTAGTGTGCTATTGAGAGGTCTGGTCGAAGATGAAGACCTGGAAGACCTCTTAGACAAGACTACTAAGGACGATTGGGAGAAGGCATTAACTCAAGGGCTTGAGAGGAGGCTTAGAGATAAGCTTGGACATCGCTATTATGCATATACCGAGGTAATAAAACAAATCCAGGAGAAGCTTCAAAATTTGGGGAAAGTAGTAGGCATGAGCAAGCAACAGGTAAGAATTGGCAGGTCCATCTCATAATAGACTCACTGACAGTTATCCTAGCAATGGTACGAGGAGACAGAATACAAGAACCAGAAAACATAGCATAAGATTAAGAAATGCATAAAACACAGCAAGCACAAGCAACTACTAGAAGACATCGAAAAGCACAACACAAAGTTGGAGCAGATAACACCAGGAATATTGGCGCTGGCACAAACAGCACCCCCTCAGCCGAAAAAGGCAGATCTGAGTTACTGGGATTCTACCAGGCACGCAGCCATGAGTCTTCACAGCGCCCTTTGTTCCGGATGGCTGTGCTGCTGCGTGGATTCTCACATCACACATTTCCAGCTCGAAAATCGAGCGACTGGAAACAGGGGATCTCATAAGTTCAAGTTGTCATTCAGGATGCCTGAAACAGGTAATAGCGGGCAATCTGTTCAAAGTTCTGTCTGGAAGAATGCGGAGTTTGAAGCAGTTGAGAGTGAAAATCTCCCAGCAACTCTCCCTCGATCTCCCGGAGGCGTTGCTTTCGCCTCAGTAGGCACAGTTGATTCACCTAGTCCCAGGGTAGAGAAGCATATCAACGATCTCTGCGGGGAGCTCACGCAACATTCATGCCAGACTGCAATGCGTTGCATAGGATATATACTTCAAGAGGAGACAAACATTACATTTACATTCCGGAGCGCCCTCTCACCTCAGAACGACCCCGGAACACAATGACTCTTTATAATTTCCTCTCGAACAAGGGTAAACTCGGTACGCACTATTACTTTGGCAGCGCGGTGACCGACAGATACGAGCTGGCCCTCCTGTTAGCTTCTTCCCTCCTTCAATTACATGCAACTTCATGGCTAGGAGATTGGTGGTCCACCGACGATATACTTATCTTACCAAGGAACTTAAAGATGTCCTTTAAAGACTGCACCTTTGTCATGCAGAATTTCCCCTCATCTACGGTCACTCAAGGATCTCAACCTAACAAGACTACTACTCGCCAGATGGTCATTCGAAAGGAAGCAATATTTCGACTCGGGGCGACTTTGGTTGAGCTCTCTACTGTAGCAACGGCAACGCTAGAGGCACAAGAAGAGGTTAACGACCATAGAATCACGGAGGAATTGACGGATTTCAACACAGCGGAGAGACTTTCAAAGGCCGTCGCACTTAACAATGCACTCGAGTGGAATGCCGTGGTGGATCGATGTTTACGCTGTGGCTTCCATTCGCCTCCGGATTTTACGAGGAAAGACTTCAGAGCAGAGTTTTATCAGTGCGTTGTAGGACCACTAGAGAAGCTATACAAGGACTCGAAGGTCGGGTGAGATGTAAATCACAGATATGGAGTTGACAGACGACTTCCTCAATGCGACGAGGGTTATTTTTCTTTCAGTATTGTGCTCACGAAACTTCAGACTAACAAGATTGATGTAAGTAACAAAGATATTGTCTTGAGCACATGGGCATGCATCCGCGAGCTTCTTACTGAGAGCAAAGGCGCCAGTTTATTGAGGCAAAGGCAAATAAATCAGTATGACAAAGGGCTAGCAGGGTACTTGGGGCCCCGCTCTTGTTTCCCTTGAGTTGGTACATCCACTACATCTCGCTTCATGTACCAAGTCTGGTCAGTGGCATATAGAATATCCTAATAATGGGTAGCAGATGCGAAAGCATATATCTGCTGACCTCGTAAGTACGGATTCCGGCAGCTGAAACTCCACTTATGGTTAGGATGAAGTACATAATTGATCGTTGACAACATCTAAGTTCTTAATGGCATCGGCCTGGCCCATCGGTGTAAGCAGCCACGAACTGTTGATGGCATTGGACCCGACGGTTATGTGGTCCGGCCCGGTCTAGACTAAGTTGGAAGAATGAGACGATTGGCTTCTTTCGCGAAGTGTTCATTACAGCTGCCTGACTATCTCAACATGTTGCCACAATCCTCCCATGATGCGTCTGTGTCGTCCCACCAAACGTGGAGAGTATGTGATATCTCGAGTTCAGCCAGCCACAGGTTTAGTGTGACTACAATTAATGCACAAACGGCTTGTTTAGTTAAAATATTCAGAAAGTTTGACTTCCTAGCAGTTTAAAACTCTTTTAGTAAGCGGGATTGTCCCAAGTAGGAACACTGGATAGCAGCCAAAGAACTAAACCTACCAGCAGTAAAAGGTATTCCTATCAAAGCCCCGGGAACATTCTGCCGCTTTCGCGGCGAGGCGTGGGGTCTCCCATTATCAATAGAAAAGGGTTTCTCGTCTGTAAGAACTGTAGAAGGTACATGATTAGAGACGTGTTAGTGTAGTCATTTTACTGTTACAATACTTCCCCAACAGCCACCATAACGCCTCATAACGTTATTAATCCTCTCTTGGTCAGTAAGCGACGTTATTCCTTCAACATTGTCATCACACTCCTCATGGCATTAAAATGTCAGCCCCAGTCTAGAATAGAACAGGTCGCTGCAAACCTGCTAGCTAAATTAGCTCTATAACTGGTTAAACTCATGGGCTTGTCTGTGTCTTCCTGCTCGAGAGTTTTCCGGCATTTCATCCTAAGTGATTGGAATCTACGTCGTAGCACTGCCTGAGCAGATGAGAAAATGCTAATCAATTTGTCAGGAGTTCTTATAAAGATTTACTTGAATTTTGAATAAGCGAGAGACCTCCTAGAGAGTGTTGCTATCCACATCTAGTAATTCATGATGAGCCAGAAACGACAGACGTGATACATGACATTGATAAGAAGTTCAGGACCAAACAGCATCGAAGCGAAGTAATCCACCTATGGCCGGCAGGAAAGCGAACGTCGCAGGTAACATAACTACATGCTGTAGAACAAAGACAGTCTGGCCGACAAGTCGTTAACTAAGAGTGGCAAAGTTCAAAGGACTGCTGTTTTCCTATCCTGAGAAGATCCACTGAGTTGGTCCAAGCGCGTTATCCAGACTGAGGTTGATTGGCGTAAAGTTAGGCCCGTTTTTGTACACAACTTGGCTCGCTGCAGTGATGACAGGGGGAGCAGAAGCGTAGTTAGATGGCATCGTGACGAGGTATTGGGTTCGTCCACCGATGGGCGCGTTGGATCTGAGAACGTCGAATACAGGCCAGGAGGGAGTTTGATTTGGTGAGAAATAGATGTACCCTCCTGTCTGGAAGGGGCTGAATCCAGTTCTCTGAGTCTGGGGTTGAGACATGATAGAAGTTGTGTTAACGGAGAGAATGGCTTCTTGAAAGAATTGTAACGGTTGGGAAGACAGTAGTTGTATGTACTGATACTAACAGGGTGAGCGTACAAACGGGGGATCGACTATTTATGAACTTCGAAACTTGTCAAGTCAGAATATTTCTGGCAGAGGTTAATACAGGCTAGTATCGACTTGCCATGGTTGTTCAGCTCCAGAACAGAGTTGCGGTACATGTATCCGCATGACTCTTTGGAATGTGCAAGACTGAACTCAAACATGTGATGAGCTGTTGACTTGCGAGCATCAATGTGAACTAAATCTCGGTACTGTTATGTGCCAGCAGACATTCTCAGAACGTTTCACCTTCCTGCAAGTGTCTACATCCTGTCTAACGCGCTATCTGTCACTTCGACGGTGAGATTTGTAATAAGTTAACTCTTGTCCAAGCCTGAGAGCGGCAAATAGTACACTAGTGAAGGAATGTGATGTAGGCATTGATAATTTGCTGTCTGTTATTGGAGCTAGTAATGGACTGAATTTGGATTTGGCACTGCACAGGCGAAAGAATGTGATATATGCGTGTTAGGCGCGTGATGTGAGTATCAGCCATGGGGGAGTCCTGGTGATTTCTTTTCTGCCATTGGGAATGGAAATGAACTGACTTTGGATTTCAAAGAGCACAATTTTAAACCTAAATATTCCAGTTCAGCCAGCCACCTTTTCATCTGTAGCTCCAATCGGGTCTTGGCATGGGGGCTGAGTCCGAAATCCGGATTATACGTCTCTCGACACATAATCCAAATACGGAGCTACTGGTCATTATGTATGGTAATAGGTATCTCATGAGTACAAAAGGCCTGCGAAGAATCTATAGTAATAATCTTTTTCCCTTGGCAGTTTTCATCTTCTTCCCAACATTTCACTCCATCATCTTCTTCAAAGACAATTTAAAGACTTTAAACACCACCATGCCTAACAACTACCAGATCACTATTATCAACAAGAGTGATGAGCCTCAGAGTTATCTCCTCTTCCAGAATCCTCCTCAGGTCAACCCATCACCTAACCCAGCAGTGTTTGCCAATATATATCAGTCATCTCCTACAATTCCCAATGGGGGTGATACCAATTTCTCTATCACTACTCAGTGGTATGGAATCAACGGCACCTCCCCAGCACAGGCTTTGGGCACTAATGTCAAGGTCTCAACCGCTCAGGGAAGCCAGGTCACTCTTGGAAGTGGTTCCAATCTTGGAACCACTCTGGCCCTGACTACTGTCAACTCAGACGGCGAATCTCCCGAGTTTAACCCTGTTACACCTGCTGCCGCTGCGGGTAGTGGAGCCTTTCAGATAGTAACTGATAGCAGCTTCACTCCTCTCAACCTCAGTGAGTATTGCCTTGGGTTGTTCACCTTCCAACTTGTAGTCTATCAAGCCATCCTTTGCTTAGTCCTCTACTGACTATTATTGTTTCGTTAGATAACATATTCATTGGGCTCGGCGCTCCGTCCGCAAACAATCCCGACATCATTAGTCCCACAGCCACGTTCCCGGCTGAGCCAAGTATGACTTATACGATTTGGCCCAAGAATACGTGGTATATCTGCACTGGATCGTTCCAGCCAGGTAGTATCATCGAAGTTCAAGCAGTGGGTGCCAAGCAGGAGGTGGATTTCGAGACTGGACGCGCGGATCAAACTTTCATCCACAACCCGAATGGCACTTACAGCCCTGCTTAAGATTCCAGGAGATGATGGATCCTGTTTACTGGGTGTGTTTAGTGAATTATGATTTTTGCTTTGAGAAAAGACCAAAAAAATATTGCTAGTTTCTATTACTTGTACCTCCTTCGAAATATGACGCGTTTTGGCCATAAATTGATCCAAGGCCTCTATCATCTCGATTTGAGAACGTTCTCCGTTAGCTGAACAGTGATATCTCGAACGGGCTTGACATTCACTCTACACTACACCAATAAATGTTATCTTGCGATAAGACGATTAGTAACTCATATTGGTCAGCAGACCTGATGGCTATCGTCTGCGAAACGGAGCTCAGTATCATCTGGCAACAGCGGCGTGCCAAGAAGTTGATCATTCGTCGGTAGGCTCAAGTATCCGATTGTGGAATGACGGTCTTGTGATGTTTTGGGGTTATTCATATTGCAAGAGAAAGCTGTCACTAGCTGGAATTCAGGCTCTAGAGCTAGATGGCCTAGCATGCAATGCTTGTCACAAATATCCAGTTCGTGTATTATGAAGATGTATGTATGACTACCTCATGGACTCAATGGGGTGAGAATCATTACCCCAGAGTGGCCGACACGGGATCTGTACATAGCTCACAACGCAGGAAAGCTAGCCGAGGCTATGTAATCATGCAGCACCATTGTTTCTTACCTTTAGGTTTGTAACCAAACTGGCTTTCGTCACATATGTTGATTGCAGAAAACCTGCTTAAGCCTTAGTAAAATGGTAACTGTGGCTTGGCCTTCGAGGTTCCGGCCTACTGTATGTCAGCCGCTGTTGTGAGCTAGATGTGTTATTTGCAGTTGAGAGGCTGAGAGCTTAAATCAGCAGATAGAACTTAGCCGCATGAAGCGCTAACTCGGATATCTCAAGATCCGATAAGAAGCAAGAACTACTAGCCGAGTTATACAAAAACTTAAATCTTACCTGGCAGTGCCTCCGGGCCGTAATGGATAAATTTTCCGAGGTCATAAGCAGCAAACCTAATCGGGGATGTCAACGAGGCTAATGACCAATCTCAGAAATGGAGGAGCTGAGTTACAGACTCAGCTGCGATTGACCTGCAGTTGCTGTCTCAAAGGTATTTTATGGTCACATTCCTTGGATCGAAAGAGACTTGCTTTGAATCACACCGCCTCGAGATATCACATTTTCTCCGGTTGGTAATGGCGGGGTCAAGGGCGAGGCCTTTGTGTAACAGACATTCGACCACAGGGCGCTAGTCTTCCCACTCAGGCTAGATGATAACCGCAGAGAAATCGTATGCGTTTAAGTTCTGGCGGATGTTGTAGCTTCCGCCACGGGATAAATAAGCCAATCGACATATCTCTATTAAACTTCGACCCAACCCATGCGGGACAGTTACACCCCGATTGTGCCCCATGAACCTTGCGATTCCCTTGGGCGTTCCCCTCGACGATACCCACGATTATTGTGGTCTGATAACGTGACGACAAAAGCACCAAGATAGTAATGTGGGGTAACTGGTGGGAGCTAAGAAGTGTAGTGATATGTGATGTCTAACAAGTAAGAATGCACATTGTGCAATGACCAATGCCAGTTTTCAATTGGCCAGCAGAAGTATATGTTTATTCTGCAGATTGGGGCCCTCTGAAATGAACTGACCATGTCGGGTAGCGCCAATCATGTATGGATTTTGGTAT
Source organism: Fusarium begoniae (assembly GCA_013186755.1). Classification (NCBI taxonomy): domain Eukaryota; kingdom Fungi; phylum Ascomycota; class Sordariomycetes; order Hypocreales; family Nectriaceae; genus Fusarium; species Fusarium begoniae. Next base: position 20,358 of record JAAOAG010000052.1, on the reverse strand, counting down.
GTGTTGCATACCAGTGAGCAGTATGGCATCTCTTGCTACGTCCTGTTCTTTAGAGCCATTGCTAGATACTCTAAAAATGACACATTCGGTCACTCTATCAGTCAGAAATTCATATCAAGCATTTAGGAGACTCGGAAAAGCGTATAAGAGTTGCCCAAATTCCTATCCTTGCTCAAATCTTCCTACACGATTCTCCAAAAGCACATTCTGATTTCCTTTCTTGAGTTGGCCAAATCAGACGACGATGGCAAACAGTCCATACATCCATTTTCCTGACGACTATTGGCAAGTCGAATGGCGTGTCAATGGTATTTGGAATGGTATTTTGACCTACTGCTTTCCACATGGCGTCACCGAAGACAACTGGATCGTGGCTCCTGAAGTCTACTCGACTTGGTTCAACACGAATGGATACAGAGCCGTGTGCGTCATAGGTCTTGATACGGACGACGACCGTGATTACTCACCGTCGGATCTCATTGTTACCTATGAAGGCAAGGGGGGCAACTCTACAAAGAACTGGCAGCAGATCGGGCAGCAGATTCTGAACTGGTGTATGGATGGTGTTCAAAACTATCAGCCATTCTATTGCTGGGCTATTGGAACCAAGGGCAAATTTGTTAAATTTTATGCCTTTGATGGAGTCAATACACTCTATCCCCTGGGGATTAACGCGGCTGCGAAAATTGTCAAGGATGCCAATGTCAACCCTCAAGATATAACTGGTCAGGCCGGATGGGCATTCGTTGACCAGGTCTTGACCGCTATTCGCAACGACCCTCAGTTGACGGCAGCAAGAATCGCCAATGATGACTTTGATTAGAACTACGGTACTAGGCTGGAAAAATGCGGACTTTTGCATCGCACATATACTTGTGGCATCGAAATGATTTACAAGGTTGTTTCTTCAAGACCCTTTTATGTTGAAATAAGTTTAGCCAATTGAGGGGACATTTTTAGTCAAGAAACATCTAATTGCGACTGACGTGTTGAGAATGAAGATGTAGACTTTATTGCATAAAGCGGCGATATCATCAGTAAGAAAATGGCCTGGCCAGGTACTTGGGATCCCTCTCTGGTTTCCCTTCTGGGGGCACATCCACTACATCCGGGTTCACGTACCAACTCGGATCACCTTGCTCCTCCTCTTCCATGACACACATACTCCACCCATTACCCAGCCATCTAAGTCTATTCTCGTGCATCTCCTCAAACTCAAAGTCTTCCCATCTCGGCGCCCTCATCGCCTCTAGGGCATGCATAACACTTCCCGGCCAAAGTGCCGATATCTTGTCACCATGTCCGCCCCCAATCTTGTACCAAGACTTACAGTCGTCCATGTATACTGTCTTTTTGAAGTACTCCCCGATGTAGTCTGCAAAGTCTTGGACTCGTGATGCTTTGGGCTCCATGGTTACGTAATCTTCCTTCTGGAGCTTGCGGATGCACTTGACGATGTAATCGCCTTCTGCTTCGAGAAGACAAGTCAAGGAGCCGGCGCCGATGGCTGAGTTTGGTCCGAGCATCATGAAGTAGTTGGGGAAGCCATCCACCGTCATGGTCAGATACGTCGCAGGGAACGGATCGAACTTGTCCTTCAACGTTACTCCCTGCCTACCGATGACAGGGAAAGGAGGGGTGTAGTTAGTCTGAAAGCCCGTCGCACAGACCAAGACGTCAACATCGATTTGTCGACCCTTAGGTCCTGTGAGCTTCAGGCCCGTCTCGTTGATACTCTCGATACCCTGTGTGATGAAGTTGACGTTGGGCTGGGACAGAGCTTCAAGATAACCTGGTCCTGGTGTTAAACGACGACATCCAACACCAAAGGTTGGCGAGAATGATTCAAGAAGATCGGGTCGTGAAGCGAGAACATCGTTGGTGATCTTTGAGAACATAGCAACAAACTCTTTCTGCATCTCTGAGTCTTTCAGGGTCGAAAGATGGACCAAGTTACCGTCGTCCTCAATGCGCTTGCGAAAGCGGAGATACTCGTCGTCGCTCTTGACGAATTCTGCCAGACGAGCGGCCGAGACTGTTCCCAAGTCAAATTTAGTTTTTCCACATGGATCTATCTTGAGAACTCACATTCGATGTCAGAAGGATCCCATCCTAATTGCTTCATCGTCACATCGCCAAAGCGGTTCGATATCCAGACCTTACTTCGAACGAAGCAGTTCAACTTGGCACCCTCAACCTCTTGCAGCTTTGGAACGATCTGTATCGAGCTTGAACCACCACCGATAACACCAATATTCTTATTCTTAAAATCATACTCCTGGTCCCAGGCCGCGGAATGCATCTTTTTCCCCTTGAAGGTATCAAAGCCAGGAATGTCAGGCCAGGAGATAGTGTTGAGGTTACCTCTAGCTGCAACAACGACGTCTACTTCCTCGGTGAAGCTCTCTCCAGCGTTGGTCTCAACCGTGACGTGCCTGATGATGTCAGCGTTTGACCAAGATAAGGCTATGTGAGAAATACCATTTCTTGGCGGTATCATTCCAAGTAGCACCGGTTACTCTATGTCCGAGATGAATAAAGCGCTTGGCACCGTATTTCTCTGCCACGCCGTCGATGTAGGCGCAAATCTCATGCGATGGAGCATAAAAACCTGACCAAGCCTTGTTTGGGGCGAAGGTGTACTGATAAGAATGAGCTATGGGCAGGAATGTCAGCATCTTGCAATCCCATGTGAAGTTCCTTTGCTTACATGGGATATCACAGGCGCAACCTGGATACCGATTCTCCCACCACGTTCCACCGACGCCTTCATTCTTCTCGTAGATCTTGAGATCAATGCTGCGCAGACGTTGTGGGATTCTGATGCCGAGGTAGACTCCTGAATACCCAGCGCCAATCACACGGACCTTGAGAGGGCGTTGGTTCTCGATTGGAGCATCTTTGCAAGTGAACGTGCCATTTGCATGAGCAGTGGATCCGTTTACCACCGTGTCTGCAGTGGGCTTTTGATCCAAGACTGGTATATTATCCATTGTTTGCGGCGGGATAATCGCGGGTTCATGAGCTGGGTTTGACGAGTTTATCCCCATAGTGAAAAGCGCTTGACGAAGGAAGAGATGTATAATAGTGAAATGGTTGGTATCTCCAATTGAACGATAACGGTGAGTTGAGCTTTATGTGGAATTCAACACCTGTGACTGGGTTGGAAGCTGGAATGTTTCCGAGACTACTCCTCGGAAATGCTGACAGAAATAATGTTGACGCTCCCTCGGCTCGTCATCGTGTAACCTTTTAACCCCTCTTTGCCCTCAAGGATACATCAACCGCGGCGCCCAATGGTATTGCTGCCGCTGTGTAACACCTGGTGTTGTTGCCGCTCTTTGCCCCCCGAGGTGCCGTTGCCGCCAAGTATCGAGACTCTTATTACCGCTTTATATCCAGAGAGTGCCACTGCCGCAATTCATCGGGAGATTCACCGGCTCATATGTCCCTTCGAAAGAGGTTTGAAAGCAACAGAGCATCTTGTCTTTGTATTAGTTGATCGAGGGTGGTCTTATGAGGCTGAACGCGCTACCCGGTTGACCCCATTGAAAGACCGCCCCGGCAAGCTATGCACCGACCACCTGTTGAGAGGCGCATCATCGCTATTTTCTTCACACTCTACCAACAAAGAAACATTTGTGAAATGTACGGGAGGATCTTCTCGTGACAGATTCTATAGCCTGCTTTGTACTGGTGATGGCCACAGGCTTACTAACAGAGATGTCTTGTCTTGCTGGCCCAGACTCTCAGTTTGGTCTCGGCTACAGAATCCGAGAGAATCCGTGGTGGGGACGGGAATTCCGTAACGCAAGTGGGTACGGATACAGGCAACTTATCTCATGACCTGATGCACCCCGCAAATTGAGGAACTGGCTTGATAAGATAAGATAAGGTTCATGCTACATCAACCTAGACACGATTATAAGGAAGGGCATCGTGACAAGAGCATGAGATTAGCATGCCAATTCAACTTCCCATTATCCCCCAGCAATCATTGGATTATCCCTTAATCCATCTCTCTCGTCAGGCTCTCTACAATGTCAGACAGCAACTTTCAAGTGGCCGTAGTTGGCCTCGGTGCTCTTGGTAGCGCCGCAGCCTATCAAGCCGCTATCAAAGGAGCTACTGTTATCGGTTTCGAGCAATATGACTTTGGCAACATCTATGGATCTTCACACGACACATCTCGTATCGTCAGGACATCCTATGGCTCGCCAGATTATGTGGCTCTAGCCCGTGCAGCTTACAAAGACTGGGCTGAGCTGGAACGTCGAAGTGGTCTACAAATGCTCACCATCACCGGAGGCGTTGTCTTCTTCCCCAAACTGGCCGATGATGGAGCATCTCTGAACAAGTTCGAAAAGAGCATGAGTGCGTCTGAATTTATGAGGAGTCTTGACGCAAATAACATCCCGTACGAAGTCCTCAGCTCTCAAGAAGTCAAGAAGCGCTGGCCTTCTTTTGATATCGCAGAGGGCGTGCAGACGATTTACACCGCCGACTCAGGAATCGTACATGCGTCCAAGTCTGTGTCGGCAATGCAGTATCAAGCTCGTGCCAACGGCGCTGTTTTAAAGGAAAAGACACGCGTGGACGCGTTGATCCCTGATTCAAAAGGAAAGGGCATGACTATCAAAACATCTCGAGGTCAATTCCACGCCAACAAAGTCATCTTGGCTTGCGACGCGTGGATCAACAAGCTTATCGCACCTCTCGGCACAAACATCCCGCTCCAGGTCATGCAAGAACAGGTCACCTACTATAAACCGACTGACTTGACCCCATTCGATGATACAAAGTTTCCCGTATGGATCTGGGCTGGCAATAGATACTTCTACGGGTTCCCCAGTTACGGTGAGCCAACCATCAAGGCAGGTCGTGATACTTCCAACAACTTCATGACACCCGAAGAACGAACCTTTGTCCCATCTGATGATCTATTCAACGAATTGACGTCTTTTATGAGCGGTCTGATACCTGACAAGGGCCAGGCCATTCGAACAGTCACTTGTCAATATGCTATTACGCCTGATCGTCAATTCGTTATCAGCCCGTTGAAAAATCACCCCAATGTTATCGTTGGCTTGGGTGGAGGTCATGCGTTCAAGTTTGCGCCGGCAATTGGTCGTGTTTTGGCTGAGCTCGCGATAGATGGTGAGACAAAGGAGGATATCTCCAACTTTGGTATCCCTAGGGTAGGGGCAGATAGCAAGTTGTAGAAGCAGAGCTTTTAGATTGCATTAATAAAATATCGTTATTGGCATGAAATTGTCTCTTTGTTACTACATGATCCTAAGCAATATAAGCAACTTACGCTACCTTGTATATAATTATTCCATGCAGCTTATTGATTTTATCTACAAAGCCGTCCCTTGGCTTGGCCTAAAGGCGTCGAGACACAAAAAGAACACTAACTGACAATATTAATTATTGCTGAGTTTAATAAGGAAAACTAAAACTAAAACAACACGACTGTCACTGAAGAGAGTTCAACGCGTAACACAATTACTTTTCCTCAATTGAGCGCGTAAAAAAAGAAGGTATACGCTGTTGCAAGCCCTCGGGGAGCAAGAAAACACCGGACCTTGATCTAGGATGCCAAAATAAGCTTTCAAAAAGCCCCCTAAACTTAGGCTAGATTTACCTAAATATTTTTGTTGCTTAGGGAGCCATTGTCTCTTATCGCAAAATGAGGTGCCCGATAAGACAAGACCCGGAATTTTAAGCAGGTCGAGCTAGTGGCTCCCTATTCTCAGTAGCTTTTACCCCCGCACTTTTGACTCGAGGCCCAGGCCCAGTAGCATAGACTACATTATCTGCACCAGCTCTGAATATTCCCAACCGCCCTCCAGTCCCTGCACAAGCCATACCAATTGCATCAACAACTCACAGAATGAGTGCCCCACGATCAAGACAGTATCGACGCGTTGCTCAAGCGTGTGACAATTGCCGGTACATTTATGCCCATATCAGCAATGGAATATGATCGCTAATGAGGTTCAGTCGCAAGAAGATCCGTTGTCCGGGTGAAAGACCACGATGTTCAGCATGTACACGTCTTCGTCAACAATGCTCATTCACCGAACTCAACCCTGCAAATGAGGATACAACGAGTAGACTGGAGAATCGCATGGTAAGGCTACTCATCTGAGCATCTCATTCCTTCCACTAAGAGCTGCAGTCCAGTCGCCTTGAACAGCTCGAGGATAAGTTGGATAACTTAATAAGCAGAGTTGTGTATGTTGAATAGTAGTCTAGCTCGTGCAGCGAGGTCATATTCACTGACGATATGTAGTCCTCCATCAATGCAAGAGACTACCCCGACCTCGACGTCAGACAGGAATAACCGTATACCTTCATTCTCATCAACCTCGCCTCACACGACCCTTCCATTAATGTAACTTCTTCCGTCTGAGCCCTGGTCATAAGTGCTGATAAAGGAAAGATCGTCAATACCAACGGAAGTCACTACAAGAGCCATTGACTTTTACTTTCGCCACATTCATCGACAACCTCTTTGGCTTTTCGGCGAGCGCCCGTTATTACCTTCCGATACATCCGAGGAACTAATCTATGCCATGTTGGCTCTAAGTATGACTCATAATACGGAAGATATGCCTGTGGATAGCCTTCAAAGCCCTGACTCTTACAACAAAATTGCACGGAGGGGCGTCATGCTCAAGATTGCGGAGGGCAGAGTTACTATCAGATGTGCTCAGGCGCTATGCCTGTTAGCATACTATAACTTCATCTGTACGTTCGTTTTCGCTCTGCTATGATACAGCGTTGCATTCAACTAACACTGCCCCAGTGGGCAATATCCCCATGGCTGGCTTCGATATAGCAACGGTTCAGAATATGATACACCTTCTTCCCGGTAGTGAGCGTAATCCAAGTGGATCAACAGTCTCTCCAGATAAATCACGCCTCTTTTGGAGTATCCAGTGCTTAAGCTCCTCCTGCGGCAGGCCGGTCCTATTGCCTTCCATACCGACAAGTATCGACGCGCCTCAAATGCTCACAGTCGAAACCCGAGATTCTCTGGGAAGCTGCATTCCAGCCCCGAAAGCCACCGCCTCCGGCTTAAGAGAGACTCTCGTTGACGTTTGGTCTCAGTCTCTGAAGATTTGCGAGCTTTGGAGTGACGTTAGGCTGTATGTAGCCAAGTGCTTTGAAGGCCTGGCCAAGCGTCCCTGGCATTCGGATTCCGACTATACCAGGCTTTGTTCGCGAATGCTAGAGGTTGAGATGATATGGCCTATCTCCCTGAGCTATAATGTAACAAAATTCCCAGAGCATTCTCCCCAAGAGGTAGAAAGCAACCGTATGGATTGGCTGCCGTGGCTCAGGGTTCAGATGACCTACCACACCATTCACTGCGTCCTCAATCATCCTTCCCTATATACGGTCATGGCTGAAACACCAAAGAGTAGACTCGGGGGTGACTCGTTCTGGAGAGCATCTTATCTGAAAGCCTTAAGACACTGCACTTGGGTCTCGAGATTGATTCGAACAGCGGAGGAGAAGAATCTCCGACTAGCTGATCCTTTCTTTGCCCAGGCAGCGGCTATCGCCAGTACGCTGCATCTATACTGGACAAGGACGAATGATAGCCAATTGCAGGCGTCTTCCGTGCGGAATCTAGAAGTTTGCAGGAATCTTGTGAGGGAGATGGCAACATGTTGGCCAGTATGCAAGACAATTGTATGCCGTCCACTTTCAATGCATTCTACTGATCACTAACGTCTATATCAGGAACATACTCTGGATCAGTTCATCGAGTCAACCGATCGACCAACTCAAATGGCGACTGACAAATCGTCACCAGCCGTTGTCAGAACATCCCTCATCTGGGTGTTACTGGACGTAGCGGCGCCACAATTTCCCAACTACCATGATCAAAGCGTTCACGGCCGAGATGTCTGGGGTGGTCATGCAGCTACTCAAGACGAAGATGGCCTACCAGGGTCAGAGGCTAGTTCACCGCCAACAGATATGCGTGAGTCAACAGCTCAATATGCGTCGCCTCCAGCTTGGGTATCTGAAAGGATAGATACAAACCCACAAGAGACCGTAGGAAATGGGGCGATGAGGCCCCAGCATGGGGATGGTAATGAACATGTGACTACTCATGATTTGGCCTGGGGACCTTGGGAGAATCTCGGACCGATGGGGGAGAACTTTAGTATGAACATGGACTGGTGGGACATGAATCAATTTTAAAAGTCAAGTCATAGGGAAAGCAGTTCGAATGATGCATAAGAACATTGACCACTACCAAATACTACGCTGACACAATGACACCCGAGGTTTGAGCCTATCGCGGCAGCTTGAGACTCTCCCTTCCCTAGGATGCACTTCGACCATATGGTTCAAATGGCAGAATGACAGAAACGATAGCCATGACAAAGAACAAAGCCCCCGAGATGTACAAGGGTGCTATAGTGGTAGTATCAGCAGTCACCGCAATGACAGCAGAAAGAAGTCCCATGATACGGTTAAGCGACACCGCAATACCATTGCCTGTAGTTCGATGCTCAGACGGGAATACCTCAGCGGTGTATGCGTAGAGTGTACCGTAGTAGAGGTTGATACAAACAGCTGAGACCTATCAGTACGAATAATAGGAGGGATAGGCTGAACTTACAGATGCAGCTGCTGATGGCAAGATTCTGGGCTGGTGTCTTGATGACGGTGTAGCAGAAGAAGAAGATGGCTGTGATCACAGCTCCAATTGCCATTGTGTATCGTCGTCCGAGGAAGCTCACTTCAGCAAGACCAGCGGCAATGAGAGGCCCAAAGATAGCGCAGATGTTGGTGATGGTGTAATCGCGCCAGGTTTCGGTGAAGGAGGGTTGGTAGTCAGGAAGGCGGCTGCTGAGAAGGGATCTGCATCTGTTAGTCTCAGCTCCTTTAGTTTGCTGGACTTGGTAGGACTCACGGGAGGTAAAGGAAGAAGAGAGGATATCCAAGGCCGATCAAAGTCCAAGAAAGCCAGATGAGACAAGTCGATAGAGCCAGCTTCTTGGTAGAGAAGAGTCCCTTGACATGGCCAACGAGACTCTTGCCCAAGCCACGAACAGCAGACCCCTTGCTACCACCGTGCTCAGGGGTATGAGCTGTGCCACAAGCCTGAAGAGCCTCAAGTGTCAATGAGCAAGGTCGTTTGTAAGTGCTGGCAAGCTTTTGAAGCATAGCAACAAGTTCCTCCTCTTTGCCGTTGGTGACAAGAAACTTGGGAGTTTCGGGGAGATGGATGATGAGGATACGGAGGGCGGACATGGCAAACATGAGGGCTCCACCGGTGAACATGATGAGTCTCCATGCTTTGTTATTCTGCCATGTGCATGTCTCAGCCGCAGCGACGCAAGTCCAATCATTTCGAGCTGTGGGGATGATTAGTTAGTTACAAAACCCAGAGAGGTAAAACAGTAGAGGTAGCTTACAATAGTAGCCCCATGCGATGAAACCAGCACTGGCCTGACCAACTCCCCACCATCCAGCCATAGCAGTAATGACCCATTGCTGCTTCGCAGTGCTTCGCAGGAACAAACTCGAGCATGACAGTTGGATCCAAGACAAGATTACCGCCAGCACCAAAGCCAAGGAAGGCTACAAAGACACAGAAGGCAACCCAGCTGGGACCAGCTCCTGCGACGATGGTAGCAATGGCAGCGATGAAGAGAGTAGTGTTGAAGGCGATCCGGCGACCGATGATATCTGCACCGAAGCCCCAGAAGAGAGCTCCCATCTGTAGTCCAGCGTAAAGAGCCATGGTCGACCCGGTAGGATATCCCCCATGACCGATTTCAAGGTAGGCTTGGCCGGCTGCAACGCTCTGGAGGAAGGCTACTAGGGAGTCGGCTGCGAAGCCGAAGCCAGTGAGGCAGCAAAGCTTGAGATGGAAACTGGTCCATCCGATTTCGTTGATGGTCTTGAAAGTCAGCATGAACAATTCCAGCATCTCTCAGTGGTCTTACCTCGTTGACAAGATTGATCTTAGCGGAAAGAACAGGGTCAACAACGTTACCAAGTTCATTGACAGTGCTGACATGATACGACACATCATCAGCAGCCATGACGTCCTTCTCCTGATCACCACTCTCCTTAACAGAACGCGAAGCCTCAATATTCGACATTGTAAAAGCTCTCTGAAATCACACGATGTAGAAAAGAATATGCAAGATCTTGCATCAAACATGGAGACGCAAGCCGCTTTTAAACCTGAATCAGTAATTCTCCATGATAATTCTCCAGCCTTGGTCCCTCGGTTATCCAAGCTTCAGTGGAAATTGATACGCGCTACCCCACAAACTGAGAGGATAGCGCTATCGAGAGAAGGCGGGGTGAAGGGATGGGAGATATGGGCACCAATAGGGGGAGGTTATTGTGATCTAGCCCAGATGATTAGGTTGAGTGCATTCGTTTAGGACGGAGCATGACTGGGATAGCCCTTGGCGAGAGTGTTCCAGACGGGCGAACCCTACCGTTGATTGAATAGACTTGGTAATAATTATTGAATGGTTAATGGCAATGATGTTCACTTGTCACAGTCTCACAGACCAATATCCGGAGGTGAGTCTCAGTATTGACATTCCGTACAGCATGCATGTCTTTTCAGCTTATCAGTATAACTAGGTCAAAAATTTCACGTATTTTAGTATTTACTGTAGCTATTTGGAGTGCCTGTGGTTGAATCGCCATTTGTTTTGGGTGAGTTTCCGTGTTTATCATGATAAGCCTCAAGCCGAAAGTCGGACACGGACCGAACACGGATTCTTCCCGTGTCTTGACTAACTAGCTCCGTCCCCCGCTACAACCACCTGACGGCGGACTCGGAATCGAGCTCCCCGATCTATTATTCTCAGCGGCCAGAATCCGAGTTGATGATAGTCAAATAGCACATCACATGAAGTCAGCCACGTAGAATAGTCTCAGACCAAGCCCATAAAGACCCCTCTTCATGACTCGCCAATACAACAACGCCTTAACCATTAACCTTGCCTAACCCTTGCAAACATGTCCATCTCCATCTCGCCCTCTTTCATCCATTATCTCTTCTCAGCCGCTGGCGTTGCAGCGCTCGTATCCTTGCTAGCGAGGTATCTCTCACAATCTCGACCCCAGAAAGATCCCGTCCCCGCATTTCTCAAAGACACCACTTCCACAGCACGAGCATTACCCGCTTCTTGGTATAGATCCCCAGAAGTATACGAACTTGAACGACGGGCTATCTTTGCTAAGAAATGGATTCTTACTACTCACAAACTCAGATTCACGGAGCCAGGCTCGTGGGTCAAGTTTGAGCAAGCGGGCTTTCAGTTCATTCTCGTGAAGAATAAGCAGGGACAGATCAATGGATTCCACAATATCTGTAGACATCGGGCTTTTCCTATCATGACGGAAGATAAGGGAAAGTCAAGTATTCTCTCCTGCAAATACCATGGTTGGTCATACGGTCTCAATGGTCAACTTGCGAAAGCTCCAGGATATGATGACATGAAGGGCTTCAATAAGACGAAGAATGGCCTTCTGCCTGTTCACGTTCATGTTGATGCCAAAGGCTTCATCTGGGTCAACCTCGACTCTTCAAAAACACCTGAGGACTTCTCAACCGAGTTCAAGAACATTGATCACATGGCACGACATGAGGGCTTCAATTTCGAAGACTATCACTTTGATCATACCTGGGGCATGAGCGGTGACTACAACTGGAAGACGTTGGCTGATAACTACAACGAATGTTATCACTGCAAAACGGCTCATCCAGATGCAGCGGATGTCGCTGATCTATCGGCATATCGAGTCGATACCAAGGGCGGCAACATCGAGCACTTTGCTAACACGAAACCTGAGATGGAAGAACAAGGTCTCAAAATCGTGAGCAACTATTATTTCCCCAACGCCTGCATGACTGTCTCGTAAGTCTCCCTGGCGCATTTCCCTTACTCAGCTGACATTATAGTCCCAACTTCTTCTACATGATGCGATGCGTTCCTACTTCGCCTGGCCACTGCTCCATGGAATACGAAGTATATCGACACAAGAACGCCACTGACGAGGGTTTCCAGACCATTGACGCGATGTTCAAGAGGATCTTGGCTGAGGATAAATGGCTTTGCAATAATGCGCAGAAGAACCTTAATGCTGGTGTGTTTGTCAATGGTGAAATGCATCCTAAGATGGAGCAAGGCCCTCTTTACTTTCAACACAGTGTTCGAGGTATCTTGAACAACCATTATCAGTTGGAAAAGGCGGCTGGGAAGGAGATCAATCCAGCCCAACATATTCCATCTAGTTCCTCTCATGGGACGGAGAATGATACGAGATTCTGCTTAGGGTTGGCTTGCGGGAAGGATGCTAAGCAGCTGGCTTGGTAGACTCAAGCAGCGACAGAAAGTTATATACCGGATGATCATAACATCGGAACATCTTCACGGCAATGTGAGCAATATGTCGTAAATCAAAGATGAATCAATTTAGAATCATCGTATTAACTAAACTCCATAGATAGCTAAATATAAACATGCCTCATGGTCGTATATTCATTCCATATCCCATCCCAATCCTTAAATCTTTCCAGAGTTGGAAGTAAAATACTTGCTGATATCATTATCCTCACCACACTTCTGACACTTGTGAATAACAGGCTTGTTTGTTCCAACCTGCGGCACAACAGCCCCAGTAATCGGTCTATGAGTCTCAGTCTCATCAACCTTACGCTCAGTCTCAGGCTCCTCTCGAATCTTGTCCTCGACAGACTTCTCATCCTTGTTGCGAGACAAAGCAGCTGCAGTACCAGCTCCTGCGGCAGCGGCTCCTAGACCAGCTGCCTTGGCGCCGAAGTGGCTATCATCCTTCTTCTCAGACGCTGGCTGCTGGGTGGAGCCGCTGGTGGAGACATCGTCATCGTAGGCTACGCCGGAGGGAGTGCCGGATGCGAGGGTGTTGTACTTTCCGGCGTTGGCGTTCTCGGCGAGAGTGGAGTGGTGAGAACCGGTTGAGCGCTGGGAGTGCTCGGACTGGCGAGAGGGCTCATGGTGAGAGCTGTCGAAGGCGGAGGAAGAGGTGCCGAGGCCAGCGTCGGTACCAGTAGCACCAGTTTCGGCTGTTCGAGTTCCGTCGTTGCTCAAGTATCGGTACTCATCGCGCTTGTTGGACTCATGCGAGGCAAGAGCTCCAGCGCCGAGGCCAGCAGCAGCACCGGTAGCGAGTCCAGCTCCTCGGTGAGAACCCTCTTGCTGGTAAGATTGAGAGGCAGGGTCGCGGGTAGAAGTGGAAGTAGGCTGAGTGGTCTGAGACTCGAGATTTCGGTTAGAGTCAAGGCCAGTAGGTTGCTCAGAGTGATGATCTTGACCAGATCGAGAGGTCAGGGCTCCAGCGCCAAGTCCGGCGGCAGCACCAGTGGCTAAGCCAGCACCGTGGTGAGAATCGTCCTGCTGGTGCTGAGAGGCAGGGTTGGTGGAGCTGTGTCCAGGCTCAATAGTCTCCGAAGAAAGACCTCGGGTGGAATCAAGTCCTGATTGACCAGTAGACTCATGTTCGCGTCCAGATCGAGACGCTAAGGCTCCGACACCAAGCCCAGCGGCAGTACCAGCAGCAAGGCCAGCACCACGGTGGGAATCCTGCTGCTCATACTGAGATGTAGGAATGGTAGAACTGTAGGCAGACTGGTTGCCCTGCGACTCAAGACCTCGGTTCGAGTCATGAGCTGATTGACCAGTAGTCTCATGCTCACGACCGGATCGTGAAGCGAGAGCACCAGCACCAAGACCAGCAGCAGTACCAGCGGCCAGTCCTGCACCAGAATGAGATTCATGCTGCTGGGAAGTCTGACCGACGGGATCCTTGTGAGAGAAGTTGGCCGGCTGGTCTGGCTGAGCACCATATGCTGAGGAAGATCCTCCGAGAATTGAAGGCTGGTTGGAGCTAGAGTGTTGGCCAGTGTGAGAAGCAAGTGTGCCAGCGCCTAGGCCAGCTGCTGTACCCTTGGCGAGGCTGTGGTCGCCGTGAGAGCCCTGTTGCTGGTAGGTTTGAGACGTAGGGTCTCTGGTAGAAGTGCTAGAAGGATCGTAGCTCTGAGAGTCGTAGCCAGTGCCAGTTCGGTCATTCTCAGAGCGCTGAGCATAATGCGATGCCAAAGCGCCAGCTCCGACACCAGCAGCGGCACCAGTCGCAAGACCAGCGCCTCGGTGAGAGCTATCCTGCTGCTGGGTAGTACCAGTAGTAGGCTGTGTACTATAATCCCTGGTAGAGTCGAGTCCAGAAGCAGGATACTGAGTCGCACCTTGAGTGCCAGTTGGCTCCTGCGCTGTCGCATCGCGCTGAGTCTTGTCATCATGTCCCTTGCCAGCAGCATTGCTCGCACCCCACGCAGCTCCAGCGGCAGCCAGAGCAGGCTTAGAGTGGCCATGCTTCTCCTGATCAGCCTCCTGCTCAGCCTTAGCCTCTGTCTCAGTCTTATCCTTGCGGTGGAACAGAGCGCCAAGCTTGCTCTCCTTGTGTTCCTTGGGCTTCTCTTCCTTGTGATGAGTCTCTTTCTCCTTGTGGTCCTTGCCGAGAAGAGGGAATGATCGACCCTTGTGTTCGTCGTGAGACTTATCGGTGGTCTGGTCAACCTTGCTTGGGGTCTGTGTTTCATCGTCGTGACGGCGCTGGCTAAGCTCATGGGCTCCGAGCGCACCAGCGCCAGCGGCACCCGCACCAGCTAGGCCCTCCTTGAAGTGAGAGCCGGATGTTTGGCTAGGCTCCTCTTGAGTAGTTCGCTGAGCATCGGTGGGGTTGGTAGTAGAGGAGGTGGTGTCGCGATCGTTTCGATGGAGGAATGTTCCGCTCTCGAGAGTGCCAGCCGTTCGAGTGGGTTCGGTAGCGCCAGAGTGAACAGCGCGATGACGTGCGTTCTCATCTTCAGGACTGCCGTGACCAATGACAGTGTTGTGAACGCCTCCGCTGGGAAGGTCTCCCCAGTAGGGATGATCTTGGGTAGAGGGTGCAGCAGCGCCAGTGGCTCCCTCAGTAGCGGGGATCTTGCTGGTGTCACCCAGCCCGCCAGCAGCTGTAGTACCTGTAGTACCAGCAGTTGTAGTGCCCAGGGCTGTAGTACCCGCAGTTGTAGTGCCAGCGGTTGTAGTGCCAGCGGTTGTAGTAGTGTCGGTAGTTCTGTCTAGAGGATCGTCGCGTCGCTCGGAGATGGGTTCGTCAGAAGGCTTGTAGGAGGTAGGATCGTTGGGCTCGGTGAAACCAACGCCTGAGTCTTTGTGTGCATGACCTCGAGGGTCCTCCGCCTTGTGAAGCTTGTTATGTTCATGTTCGTATCCCTTGGAGTAGCCTTGGTGAGTCTCGCTGGGTTCCATTTCTTCTGTGGGGAATGATCCTGGGGGGTGGTGAGACGTCTCGGTGGTGGTGTCCTTGGAGTCGTCGGAGTGGAGAATGTCCTTGATCTTTGCGCTCAGACTACTCATCGTGAATATCGTGCAGTGTTTTTTATAGTAGGTATGGGTATCAAGTGAGTTAGTTATTAGGTGTTATTGAGTCGTGAGCGTTTGATGATGAGCTCTACTAAATGAGACCTTTCACCGCCCTCATATACCACTTCACTTGTTCCGCAAGCAAGGCCAGCTCGGTTTGCCTACGTCGTCGACATCATTATGACCGCCACGGGAACTAACAGATCGTGTGGGGTGCAGCCAAATCGTTGATTAACGCCTGGGTTTCCCAGCTTTGGACAGCAACATCCCTGTCGACCTTACCGAGTTGGGCCAAGAGCTGTGCGCCATTCCGTCATCCACATACTCTAGCGCTCCAAATTCGGAGGACATCTTCGATCATAATTGTACAACGTATGATCTCCGCTGGGATTACGTCTTTGTCGCTATTTCCCTGGTCTGGACCTCTTCAGCTGCATGCACTACGAATGGGGATTGCATCATTTCAGCCTGTCGGGGGCCTGTCGGAATGGCCACGAGGTGTTTGACTGGTATTGCCCGAGCTGTCAAGTGTCCGAAAACAGGATTATGGTTATTGCGTGCTGTAGCGGTGTGAATTCTATGTGTGATGCAATCAGATACATATTGTTTATTCCGTGGTTGTTAAGCCTTAGCTAACTAGATTGAGATCTGATTGTTATTGAGGGGTCAGGAAACTGAATTAGTATTAAGATACTAACTAAACATCGCAACGCGGTATCTACTGTATTCTCCTTTAAAAATAAATTAAATAACAGGTATTATTATTATCTAATTAGCAGTCTATGAAAGTTAGTTAATAAATCAGTCTTTATATTAAATAGTAATTAAATCTCTATTGTAAATTTACTTAAAGATCTAGCTACCCTGCAACTTCAGATCCTCCAGAGCTTCGACCTGTCTAATTGGATTGGTGACTATGTCTCCACTGCGGAAGGGATAAGTCGCGTCACGTCATCACAAAACGCGAAATAACACTACGCGTTACAGCCACTGGCTCAACAAGCCACCTTCGGTATGTATAATACATCTCGTGACCCCATCGCTTACGTCGACTTCACTGCCGTATATTGAATTGTTGTCTGGCTCGTTGTTTCACAACGTGGTGACAGAGACTCTCCTCCATCCTCTCCAACGCTGCAGTGAGGACATCAGCCTCTGACGCGACTTTACTCCCCAGACTGAACGGCGCCAAAGAACTGGACCGACCACGCCATGGAATCGACAATCTCTGCTGGCCACGCGCTTGGCGTCGTGAAAGAGAAGTCTGACACCGATATGTCCTGCCCATCTAGACTTGGAATGTGACTTCTAGTTGTTAAGGTTGTATGAGGTGGAAGTGTCGCGTATGCTTGCTCCGATGTCAGCGTCGCGTCTCCTGCAAGATATGTCAGTACAATATTCAGCAAAAGACATGCGTACACATACTCCATCTCAAACCACACTCCTTCAGTCCCTCCATCATATCTCTCGCAATCCTCGCACCCTTCGAGTTGACACTCAAAGCTTCAAACACTCTCAGACAAGTCTCCGCATCATCAGAAATACCCGCAGCGTCGAAAGCATCCAGTGCCAATGCATCACCCGTCTGCTGACTAAAAATGCTTGAGACCACCAAAATAGACCCTGCGCAGATCAAACACGAAATCATCTGCCACCAAGGGAATTCCTGCACCAGATCCTTCTCACACGAGATGCAGTGCAGTAGACGTGCTGTCTCGCGTGCCTCGGCGATGCATACCTTTTCATACATGCTCACAAGGGCCCAGTTGGGCTGGCTGAGTGCAATGTCTGTCTCGTCATCGAGATTGCGCATGATTGGGTAGCACAGGTATGGCCTGTGAATGAGAGCTCGTAGATGGTGGTACTTGATGGCCAACATGCTTCTCTTCAGTCTGTTAGCAATGACCAGCGAGTATCCAGTTTTGATAGATATGTACCTGGCGTTTGAAGATGAAGGACTTGTCAAAAGCATGTCCTAAGTCGAATCGCAATGTTCTAGGTAGTGATAGTTTCCATTGCACAAGCTTGAGGTCGAGCTCCTTGGTATTGAACAGATCACTAGTCAAGTTCTGGCCAGCTCTCGGGCTATACAGATCTCGTAGAACCTGGCTGACGATCTTAGAGAAGGAGATCACTTCTAGATGGTAGTCACCAACAGAAGGCCCTTCAAACATCGTCGGAAACTCATCGCCATCCCAGTCAATGTCAGAATCTCCAAGTCGAGAAGGCAGCGGAACATGGCAGTAGTCCTCATGGATCGCTGGGGGTCGACCAAGCTGCAGAGCGATCAGGCGATCTAGGACGTATATACAGTACCAGATCCGCCGTCGCCGCTCTACAAGTAATCGCCCTGGCCCTTTGAGTCTCTGGGGATCATTTTGCTCTACGTGCAATCCAATGCTCTGTGCCATACGGACAGTTTGACCCAATGTTGCCCAACAGCTGTCAAGTTAACTACACATAAGTGGACTGACATCGGAATTGAACCTACCTGTCTGTTCGGCAGACTGCTAACATGTAGAAGCATTGGGCCAGGAGCAGGGAGACGTGATGGATTGATCGGTCTGCCCCTGCGGGTAGAGCTAGAGAGAGTGCCTGAAGAAAGTAAACTTCATGACACTTATTTGCTCCGATTTGTTCGCCAGGTATGCTGGTATAGTAAGCTCCAATGGCACAAATGACATCTAGCATACTATTAGCAACGAACCTCGAATGACACAACCATGACTAGACTTACATATCAGTGCCAGTCTGGTGTTATCCAGAGAGCAGTAATCCGATGAATCAAGCGCCTGATCAAGCGATCTCATAAACAGCGACTGCGGGATAAACGGGAACGCAAGATGCACAGTAGAAAAGTACACATCAGCAAACACCTTCGCCGCCTCACGACTAGGCAGCTCGACTACTCTACCAGGCATGACATTGACGCTCGGAGACGCAGTGTCATCGACTTGCTCGTAGCTATCGACTCTTTGGTCAGAGTCGGAAGAGCCAGGCTGGGCCTGCAGCACCCGCTTGACCAGGTTGAAGAAGCACACGTCGCTCACTTTACCAAGATATCTCTCGGCCTGACTGACCTGCGGACGGAAGGAGAGAGTATCAGAGCCAGTTAAGGCAGTTGTTAGCCTTGTCGTAAGGGTAGTTGCGTCGATGTTTGATAAGGCTCTGTCGGCGGCTTTCATACAAGCCAACACTGCTGAAGCGTCTTCCTGATGTTGTGGTGTAGGTAGCTTCGACACTACCATGTCAAATAATGACTCGTACTGCCTTATCGCTTCACGTAAATCTCCATGTCCTTGAACAGCACTATCCAGCGAGCCATCATCAGTAGAAGCTTCCTGGCGCCTCTTGGCCCGCCCGCCAGCTGCATAGACACAATCATACCCATAGCCCTTACAGCGACTGCACTCGGGCCATTTGCCATCACACTAAAACATCAATTCTAAGCAAGAGATAAGTTAAGTGGGTTAGCTTGCCTTGGATTTCATGGACCGGCATTTATGACACGCCTTGGCGACGCGCTTCCGCTTAAAGCCGACGCGGGATACCGGTAGGTTTGCTGCATCCGTCATGATATGCGAGTTTCAATTGACGATACTCGTTTTTCCTGAGCTGATACAGCGGCTAGAAGCCGGATACTTGTTCTTTTTGTTCCATATGGGGGCTACAGGCGGTATAGCCGTCTGATCCGAGTTATCCGACGATCCGTTGTTGGTGTTTCTCCAGTTGTATGGTGTGTACGGAGATTCTCAACTGGGGATATTGCGAATTATTAATTTAGATGCATTTGATTGGGTTTGACATTTCTGCTTTACTGGAATGGGAAGCTAAGGTCGCCGCCCTGTCTGTTAAGCATATATCGTGACGAGGAGAACGCATCGGATGGATTAAACCTCGGCCGGGAATCCAAGTCTTGTATGTTTCTGTTACGTAAAAGTTTCAATTGAATGTCGTGCTGAGTCTTAGACATCCGGCTTACCGACTTATGCTTCAGTTCCGGCTGCATCTTTATCTGTTTCATCGGGCTTGAGGTCATCATCGCTAGATGCAAGGCCTTGTTTTCTACTTTCACATAATGGATCCGCCCAGCTGGACTGAGTTACATTTTCCCTCACTTCTTCGATATCCTGTATACTAGCCTGTATTTATATCATCATACGACTTGAGCTAGTTCTCGACGATGCCAATGCACACTCCTATCGCCCTGGCGATTAAGTTCGTAAAGAGTTGCTCATCTGGGGTTACTGGCTTAAGCAATTATCCAAAATGATTGCCAAACTTTAAGGTGGGTCTTTTTAACATCATGAACAAACTCCATGCCCCTGAATATAAGCAGGCATATATAGGTAAACTAAGTTTACACTCCAACAAGTAATAAAACAGCAGAATCTCGTCCTCTATATACACAGGCTTACTATACATTAAGTCAAATTATCTTATACATACAGTAACTAGTCCATTTAAAACTCACTCGGTAGCTTTGCTAACTAGAAAGTAGCTACTTAAATAGTTAAAGAAAATCAAACTCGCCCCAAAAAGTTTAACCTTTAGTTTGCCAAGTTCTAATTTATTATAACCCTAGTAATTACATTACGTATATTAACTATGCCCTATATTTCTTACCTAATCCTATACTATAACTAGCCTTAGCTAAGAGGCTAGGGTACTTAAGAAAGGACTAATTAAACTAGGACTAATAATTATAGAAATAATAGTATTCTAGGACTGCTTTATTCTAGGACTAATAATAACTTTATATTATATTACTTTAATATAAACTACTTAAGTATATATATATTTATTTAGTATTAAATAGAACTTAGCTTACTAGCTATTAATAATACTTCTTTACCTTAATAAGCCTTACCTATACTATTAACTATTA
>JAAOAG010000051.1:0-46742 GCA_013186755.1 Fusarium begoniae | reverse complement strand
GGGAGGGCTGGCAGATGTGAGGGCCGGGGACGGTGTAGTATTTTCCGGAGTGGTTGATTAGGCGGACTAGGGAGGGGTCTGTGTAGATGCCTTTTTCACGATCTAGTTTGACTGCGTCGTCTCGCCATGATGATTGCCTAGATTTGTGAGTGAGACTTCAAATGAAAGGTGGCTAGTCACGTACCAAAGCTTGTAAGTGACATCGACATATTCTTCGGCAATGGCATATCTCTCATCGTGGCTCGGCTGTTCAGTATGTCCCAGATTTCGAGCAGCAGAGTCAAGATAGCCAGTCACGATGTTCCAGCCAAGTCTTCCACCAGTTAGATGGTCCACAGTGCTGAGTCTGCGGGCAAGATGATAAGGCTGCTCATAAGTGGTCGCCACGGTTACACCAAAACCGATATTCTTGGTAGCTGCAGCCATAGCTGGCACAGTAGCAAGGGGTTCATTTACAGGCCACTGTGCACCTGAAATGATGGCAGGATCTGGGTTGCGAGGACCTTTGTAGACATCATAAGATCCCTAAAATGTGAGCGAAATGAAATGTAATGCAATAAGGGTAACTCACAAGAACATCCGCGATAAAAATACCGTGAAACTTTCCCTTCTCGAGAAGTTGAGCTAAGTTCACCCAATGGCTGATATTATTAAAATCCCATGATTTATCATCTGGATGTCTCCAAAGACCAGGCGATTGATGACCACTGCACGATTCAACAAAGGCGTTGATGATGAGCTGCTTTTTAGCCTTGGGGGCCTCTTGTGATTCAGACATTTTGGCTGCAAATTGTCCCTCGAAATTGAGCGTATGAGGGGTAAAGAATGAGGTAATATTAATGAGTGAGACTTTAGGTGAGCATAATACTCATATAAGTGAAATGCGACATATAAAAATGTTGCGCAATCGACCGACCAGAATCGCGTGCTTGCGGAGAGAGTGGGGCTGTACCTTGAGATCTACTTCTCTCAATTGCCGATATCAGATGGTGTGACGAGCCTAAACACTATTCTCGGATAAATGGATGTGATACAAATACCGCTCATATTTCATTTTGTGGCTTAATCGTGTAACCTGACAGCTGATTCGGTTCAGCTTACGCCTGACTTCCATTTCAGGCAATTCTCATGTCATACAGCAAGAACGGGCCCGTGCCTCTATCATTTTCTTTTTCCTATAATGATCAGGGACCGAGGACCCGGGACTTAGCCGGTAAGCATCTGCCGAGATAAGCGTAGATCACGTCAGTTTGTAGGTGCAGGGTTTGGATATCACATCTCATCATTTTAGGGCGAAACACGCCACAGCCTTGAGAGCCTGGACTAACCAGGATTTAGATGTGACAGGAAATAGAGCGGGGAGACAAAAAGATTAAGGCATGTTTGTGTCCAGAGACTATGCTCTGCGGTTGTGTAACGTGGAGAAAGCAAGGCTGAGTTTGAGTTAGTAAGGAAATTGACTACCTCCCAATCCTACCGCACCCAGGTCAATATACGCTGTAAGAAATAAAAGTACTTAGGACATTTGTGCTCAGTAATAAAATGACTTTTTAAAAAGTATTCGAGATTTAGATTAAACTTAGCTAAATATTTAAATGCAATAGCATAGAGGCTTGGTTCCTCCGCCTATTCAGTCGCCGAGTCTGGGGCCTCTAAGTTTATTCAAAATAAACCCGATGTTGAATCACTCATCGCTGAAGAAAACCCCTGCCCCATAAATCCGCCAGTGAATGCTGTCGTTGGAAACCCGGCGATACACTCTGAGAAAAAAATATCAGTTTCTGGGACCGCATTAGCAGATATGACTGAAGGCAGAATCGAGGAAAGAGGGGACGCATAGCCAGTAACATGATTTATTTGGGCCGCTTACCGTCGTATGTGTCCCAAGTAAACCGATCAAGAGATACATTTGTATCCTGATGCGTATCGGCCATAGAATTAGCAAGAGGTTCACCGATCTCTTGTTCCTGCAGCCCTAGTCTGAGGCTCAGATAATCAATGGCTCGCTTGGCTTCCCTAGATACTGTGGTCGATTGCAGCCAAAGTGGATATGCATTACGCAACCGGCCGTGGATCTCTGTCCCTGTGCTCTCGTCCAGCGAAACATCTGACTGTGTTTTGACCAGCTGTACATAGTAACACAAAATGCTCACGCCTAGCAAAAAGACTGCCCGCGGCCGTGAGGACAGGAGCATCCACCTAGCCCACTTTACAGGGTATAGCAGTCCGTCTGCCTGCGTCTCCTCAAGTACTATCTGTTGAAACTCAAGAATCTTGATCGCTGCTTGGACACAAGCGTTGCGTGAGTATTGATAGCATGTCTGGGTATACGGCAGTGCGAGATACTTCCGGTGAAGCCAGATGGTAAGTCTCTGTATAGCGAGCTGGAGTAAAATGCGGTGCATGACAATCTCAGGCGCCACCATGAAAGATTGACTGAGAAGCTGCCATTGAAATATTGGTGGTAGTGAAGCCTCAGCTTCTTGTAGCTTTCGGTCCAGTTCCATGATCTCGGTGTATGGATGCTCCTTGGTGTCATTAACAAGATCACTGACCAGTCCCATCGTGCTATCTATCCTCCCCTTAGCTAAGTTATACAGCACAGGTGTGACTTCCGTCTCGGGTCTCGAAGGAGGTAGATCGGTGGTATTTTCGTCGAAATCCGAGTCTAACAGATTACGCGGCTCAGCTGTGTCATACTGCTGCGACTTAAGCACGCACGGCAATGCCATCTGGCTCGAAAGACGAAGATCTAACTGCACAATGACAGCCCACACGCGCCGCCGCATCTCACCAGAAAAGGGCGTAATGCTTGGGAAGTTGCTGGGGTCTCGATGGTAGCCTTGACTCAAGGCGAGCTGGACGATGACACCTTGCACGAGCCATAGTCCAGTCTCATCGTCCTGCGACATAAACGACTCACAGATGAGATAATTGATCAAAGTTTCGAGTACGTATTCTCCGCCTTTAGTGTACTGGCCTAGCATAAGGCTGTGGAGAGTCTGTTCTCGAAATAAGTGCACTCGTTCGTGAATTTCAGGATCTGTTGGGTCGTCGATGGAGTGTTGACATAATGTAGCGACGCTCATTACGCTGAAGAGGAGGCCGATCCAAATACACGGCATGGCTGGAGGATCCTGCCAAAACTTATCATACTAGTCAAAATGTCAGTCAAAGTAATGATTCAGGGAGGAGATTCCAGAAGGAGGAAAAAGGGTAGAGCAGCCATATTGTACTGCAAGTGTACACTCCGATACATAGTAAATTCCATACCTCTTGAAGAAAATGCCCGCTGTGAAGTATGCTTGGTACAACGCCTTGTGTGTTGAAGTATCTCGCGACCAGACGATCAACAACGGGCCGCGGCGGGATGGAAGCAAGAAGATCAGCTTTCGTGGTATGGACCGGCTCATATAACAGTCTAGGTCCCGAGCTTTGGAGAAGCACATGATCATTGGTGCCCAGCATCCGGGACTCCTCTTCCTCCTCGTAGTGGTCTTTAAGCTCAGAGATACTATCAAGGACAGCGGCCCAGTGGACACTCCCGACGTAGCTGGCACTGACACCATGTGAATTAAGACGCATGCTACCGGGCTCTGAGGGTGAAGGAGCGGGTGGGTTAGTAATGCCATTCCCCTGTGATATAGATGCACGATCTATAGCTGGCACGAGAGTGTTCTCATCGAGCGATGCTTGAGGGACCGTAGAGACACTTTGAGGTGACTTGGCTTGAGACGAAAGCTCTCGAATAAGACCATCAGGATCGACATTGGGCGTACTTTGTTGCTGCGCAAGTAGGGAGCGAACAAGCTCCTCGAGCTGTTGGATACGATGGCCGACACTAACTTTGCTCTTCCCCTTACTTGGCCCGCCTGATTCGTAGGTACATGATAACCCGATTCCTCTATTTGTGCAGGTTTTACATGGCAGCTGACGGTCGCATCGCACCCTAAGCGACTAGCCATTAGTCTAAAAGCTTGCGAGAGCAAGAGGTGGGCAACTATACTTTCGGTTCCTACAAAAGGTACATGATAGCAGCGGCTTTTCCCGCCGACGATCCCGAAGTTGCGGCGCCGAGTCTTTGATTACAGTGGCTGATCGCTGATGCGGCTGGTTTGGTATTTCGTAATAGGCGGGCGGCTCAAGAGAATCCATTTAACAGAAGCTTGGGCTTATTTGTTGTGAACAAAGAGCGCGGTTGAAAACAGGAGCGGAAATTGGCATATGGAGCATTCGACGGAGCGAAGTGGTGATGGGTGCTCGGCAAAGGCGGGGCTTTGGTCGGAGCATTCGTCGGAGCATTTAACGGAGCATTTCATGAGCCAGTCAGAGGTCGGGATCAACAACCGTGTCCCACTAATGCACTTGTGTCTTTCTAGGTGAATCAGGATCGTTAAATGTCACTTTCAGCAAATATCATAATTGCTGCCTCCCATTAACAAATTAGGAAAAAGCATTAAGATATTATAAGTTTGATATAAACCTGTGACTATTTGAGGTTAATAACGTTTATGGGAGGCGTCTCTCCTTGTATTATTTCCTTTGATTTTGATTCGCTGGATGATCTGTCGCTAATGTCTAACAACGGAGCAAATCCGGGGCAAACAGGGTATCACGGCATGGCTAACTACTACTGGAGGTTGCCCTTAAAACCACGATCATTTCTTCCCTTATAACCATGGATAACTTGGTTTCCAAATCAATCAGCATCGAGGAAGAAAAAATAAAGCACAGAAATCAAAGTCTCGAATAGCTTACTCCACGGCTCAGTCTCAACCACGACACCACATGACGAGTGTATCTGGCAACAATGGTGAAAGTCCAAGCTGAGAGCAGCAAGACCGTTTGCGATGATGAAGCTAGCACGGCAGTCAGGTTCGATGATACGGTTCAAGGCAATATTGGTCATGAAAAAGAACCAAGTACCGATAGACAACGAGGAACGAACTCTGACGATACCCATGCTGCAAACGTGAAGTCTGATGCCGAAAAATGTGCAACAGAAACTGGCGAGGGATCTCCTACGCCAGACCCAAACATCGTCGACTGGTCGGGCCCCAACGACCCTGCGAACCCACGAAACTGGTCCAAAGCCTACAAGTTGACCAACATCATCGTCATCAGCCTATCCGTCCTATACACCAATCTCGCAACCACAATGTTCGCCCCCGGCGCCGCTACAATGAAACGCGAATTCGGTTTCAAAAGCAACACAGTTGAAGTCCTGACCATCACCATGGCATCACTCGGTTTTGCGCTTGGCCAGTTATTCATACCCCCTATGTCTGAGGTCTTTGGCCGCATGCCCATCTACCGCACCAGCTCAGTATTCTACATGGGGTTTACGGCTGGTTGTGCAAGGAGCACTAATGTTGCTGAGTTTCT
This sequence comes from Fusarium begoniae, assembly GCA_013186755.1. NCBI lineage: Eukaryota > Fungi > Ascomycota > Sordariomycetes > Hypocreales > Nectriaceae > Fusarium > Fusarium begoniae. The sequence continues at coordinate 41,357 of JAAOAG010000051.1, read as the reverse complement.
GGTCTTTCGGTTGCTAACTGGCATGGCTGCTGCGTCGTATATGTCTACTGGTGGGGGTACGGTGGCTGATCTTTTGCCGAAGGAGGAGAGGGGTGTTGCGATGGCTATTTTCACGGCTGGACCGCTCTTTGGCCCTGTATGTTTTCTTTTCGATGTTTGAAGATTTTGGTAAGCTAACGGTGAGGCTAGGTCCTTGGTCCTATTGTGGGAGGATTCGTTGTTGAGAATCTTGGATGGAGATGGTGTTTTTACCTCATTTTGATACTTGTAAGTGTGTATGTTTTGCCCCGTTTCTGGTGCAAGCTAACCAAGAACTTCTCTATAGGCTGGCGCAGTCACAACCATCACCTTCTTGTTCATGCACGAAACAAGCTCCATCAACATACTCAAGTCTAAGGCCGCTAGACTTCGTAAAGAGACTGGCAATCCGTACCTCCGCGCCGCTGGTGACAAGCAAACCCCAGTCAAGCAGCTCGTGCTGCACGCCCTAACCCGACCGATGAAATTCCTCTTCACATCGCCAATTGTCGCTCTTATCTCATTATATATCGCGTTCAACTTTGGTGTTACCATGCTTCTCTTCGCCACATTTCCAACTGTCTACGAGAACACTTATCATTGGGGTGTCAGTGTTTCCGGCCTGGCTTACATTGGCGTCGGTATTGGTTGCGCCATAGGCGTCATCACATTTGCCAAGCTGAGTGATCCCCTTCTGAATGCTAAAGAAGGAAATTTCGGCGCCGAACGACGGCTTGTCATGATGATGTTTGTATCTCCAATGTTTCCGATTGGGTTATTCATCTACGGCTGGACCACTCAGTATAAAGTACACTGGGTCGTGCCCATCATTGGCACTGCTATCTGTGGGCCTGGAGCGGTTATTATCAATTCCTCATCGCATATAATCGACATCTTTGGGCCTCAAGCAGCGGCATCAGCGCTTGCAGCAATTACTTTGCTTCGCAACCTGACTGGAGCTTTTTTGCCCCTTGCCGCACCGATGCTTTATGCTAATCTGGGTCTTGGCTGGGGGAACAGTGTGTTGGCCTTTATCACGGTTGCTTTTATACCCGTGCCGATTTATTTTTACTTGCACGGTGCATCCCTTCGGAAAAGGTTCCCTGTCGAGATCTGACAGAGGATTGTGCCCCTACTTTGGTTGGAATTCTATTGTCTGGCACCAAACCATGTCATCCTGGTTCCGTGATTACTCTTTTTTGTCCAGGATTCTAATGTTTATTCATTTTATTATTTACTGTTCTGATTACTGACTTTAGTTATTTCCTTTCAGATTGGACTACAATTCATAGAACTAGTTAAGACATGTAATAATAAATTCATTTTAGATTTTCATACAAGACAGAAACACATTTAATCACCAAATAACCCAATGCACGAGAAAAGAAGTAACAGTATTTGAAACACTTCTATTAATTGTCAATTAAGGTAGGTTGACTGAGGCGTATTGCTTAGTCATTCTGTATGGCATGCTTCGTGCCGCTCATCTCATCATTTTAGACCAAAAGACGCCAATACCCCAGTCGAACCTGGATGACGCCAATTACGCAAGAGAAGGTCAGCTCATGGATACAATTGGATACAGTGGCTGATAACCGCTTTGACATTGACACAATTACTGGAGAATGATCGCCATAGATAAATTGCTCAACTGCCGAGGTTAGCTTGAGCTGCAGACAGTTTTACCCGTTTGTCCCTGCAGCTGTGATAACGACATACCCGACGCTGTACACGCAATGTGAGGAGTCGTCTGCCTATATAGACAACATAACTCTCCGGTCATTTCCCTCAGTTTGTTATTTTATTTAGAGTCATACTGTCATCATACCCAAGAATTTCTCATCATGGCCACCACTTTTGAGAGCTCTGACCCGGCTGTCTACAAAGAGTACGAGGCTCAATGGTTCACTCTCCCCACGGATGCTGAAGGCTGGATTAAGCGTGCCAAAGACGTCGCTCAGGTCCTCGCAAAGGACGCTCCAGCTCGAGAACGCGCAAACAAGTCTCCCAAGGCTGAGGTCGCTCTTCTCAAGCACTCTGGTCTTTTAAAGATCCTCGGCCCAACTAAATATGGCGGTGGTGAACAGCCGTGGAGTGTTGGCTTCAGAGCAATTCGCGAGGTCGCCAAGACAGATGGGTGAGTCCTATCTGACATGATATAAGACATAAATGCTGATGAGTGATAGGTCTGTTGGCATGCTTCTCGGCTACCATCTCGTCTGGTCCACAACCGCCAACGTAGTCGGAACTCCTGAGCAAGCAGACCGCACGCACAAACTAATCATCTCAAACAACTACTTCGTCGGTGGCGCCGTGAACCCTCGCGACAACGATCTCAAGATCACCTCCAACGGAGATAAGATTGTCTTCAATGGTTTCAAGAACTTTAGCACCGGCGGTGTGATTTCAGACTTGACTGTTCTTGAGGGTGTTTATGGCGAGAAGGAAGAGCATATCTTTGCTATTGTTCCGACGCAGCAGGCTGGTATCCAGTTTAAGCATAACTGGGATAATGTTGGGCTGAGGCTTACGGAGTCGGGGGGTGTTAATATTGAGAATGTTGAGGCGCCGTGGGGTGATGCCTTGGGATGGGATGTTGAGGCCAAGAAGCCTGATCCTAGTATTCTGGCCATTCCTTTCACGAGTCTGTTCTTGCCGACGTGAGTTATTTGCGTGTGTTGATGGTCTTCGGACCTGCTAACATGAGACACAGGATTCAACTCAACTTTGCCAACCTTTACCTCGGCATTGCGGCCGGTGCTCTTGAGTTTGCCAAGGAGTATACTCTCAAGAACACACGCGCCTGGCCCTTCGGCGGCGATGTAAGTAGCCCATACTCTCAAGCCAACAATTCCTAACAGGTGCCCAGAACAAGGAGAAAGCAACAGACGAGTTCTACGTCCTCTCCACCTACGGCAACTTCTTCGCCCACCTCCGCGCCACCGAAGCACTCGCCGAGAAAGTCAACGCCGAAGCTGACTCTCTCTACGCCAAGTACTCACAAGATCGCTCAGCCGTTACAGCCGAGCAACGCGGTGAATTTGCCGAATGGGTAGCCAGTCTCAAGGTCGTCACTACGGACACTGGTCTCAAGATCACGTCGGGCGTGTTTGAAGTCACGGGGTCGAGGTCAACAGCTGCAAAGGTTGGGTTGGATAGGTTCTGGAGGGATTTGAGGACGCATACGCTGCATGATCCTGTGGCGTATAAGAATAGGGAGTTGGGAAGGTATCTTTTGTTGGGAGAGTATCCTGAGCCTACTTGGTATACTTGATGGGCTAGTTTTGGCTTTTAGATAGTTCTGGAAACAGTCAATGAGAATGTCATACCCTGCCCAGTATTTGAGCCTAATGGACATTTTATAAGAATGGTGAGATTGGTCGATACCTAGGTCTCTACAGCGTCCAGTCTCTCATATATCAGGACTTAAGTCAACAAAAAGCCAGCCCTCCCGTTGCAAAGAATTATAAATTGCATCCAAGTGCTTCCAATCTCCCCTTTTCTGAACTAAGCCCTAAACAAGAGAGATCTTTTGCTTTCATGAATGAAACCCTCAGTTTTTTGCCTTGTTGGTCTCTGGCCCTGCATAAGCATCAGTCTGACCAATCTTGGTCCAAGGAGCGAAAGCCTGTTACAGCGGTTAGTTCAGGATCACCACAATGAATAGAGAACACTCACGTTCTTGACATTGTGCAGCGTCGCAGCAAGTTCAGGAAAGTGTCGACACAAAACATCCTTCATGGTGTTATTCTGCACCCAATTAATGCCCTCACGAGTATACACCTCAGGACACCAACCATCACCGGCAAGGAAGCGATCAGACTTGATGCGGCGAGTGGCCATGAGGATAAACACGCGGAAGGCAGTGTCGCTGAAGCCAAAGCCCTTGGGTAGAGGTTCGCTGAGCGTACCGACAAGAAGATCCACGGCCTCGAGATCGCCGTCGTAGACTTCTTCCAACTCAGCAGCTAGCTTGGCATCACCGCCTGTAAGATCAATGAAGCTCTTTGCGGGTGCCATGTGGAACAAGCGACGGAAAGCGTTGTAGCGAGGAACGCCGCGCTCACGATCACGAAGAATGTCAATGGTTCCCAAGTCCAAGTGTCGACCGTGAGGAAAGTCTTTATCGCCTGGGATGTTCAAGTCGCGCAAGAAGTTGGGCATGTTGTGAGCTCGGATGGCACCTGGGTAGTTGACGCCGAAGGAGTAAAAGACATCGGCGAATGATAGACCCAAGCCTGATTTATCGTCGTCGAAAGGCTTGCGGGCTGACTCAAAGGCAACGTCTTTGATGGGAAGTGTACCTTTGTGTTGACCGTCTTTGATACTGAAGAATGCTACGTTGTCGGGAATGAGAGGATGAAGACGGTAGACGGAGACGAATTCTTCTGTGAGGCAGTAGGGCACGTCGTCGTGATCGACACCTGACCCGGGAATACCAGAAATGACTTCCGATTTGTTGTCAAAGACACGGCCAAAGACATGCCAGAGCTGTTAAAGCTGGTCAGTAGCCATTTATAATAGGGATCAATCTATCAGAGGACATACCTTGTCGCCCAAAAGTCCCCACCAATTCGCATTCATCCCAATCTGCAGCGCTGGGTGCTGCAAAATACCCGGCGTCCACTCAACAGTATGAATCTTGGCCATGAGAGCACAGTTGATAAGTCGCGCAGTATCAAAGATCTGATCACTCGACCAGCTCGGATTCGAAAGATGAAGCTGCGTAGCAATGGCGTTATGCTCAAGCGCAAACAAGGTGTGAAGAAGTTCAAGCCCCAACCACCAATTCTGTCTGAACCCAGTCTTGGGAATACCATCCTTCGATCGAGGGAGGAACTGCACGCCATCTTCACGGGTAACATGAAGTTGACCAGGATATGATCTATCGCACTTTGCTCGAAGAGCTTTTGTCTCAGCTTCAGTGGATCCGTAGATCTGAGAGGCGTCCCACCAATGGGTACACTCGTTGGTGTAAGCAGGTGTTTCTATATCTTGTTGTGAAAGAGGATCATCCTTCTTTGTTCTGGGGATTTTCATGATGCGCTCAGACCATCTGTCGGCTTTGTCTAGTGGAATCTCAACGTCTTTGTCACCGTTTGTGACGAGGGAGTGCTGAGCCCAATCATGAACTTGGAACTGGATCCATGCTGCGGCGAGAAGATTGACGATCTCAGCGGGTTTGAACTGGCCTTCAGGTCTAGCGAGAATCTTTTCAGAGATGAGTCTTGGATTGGGAGTAAGCAGTTCCTGCTGAGTGGGCGGCGTGGTATTCTTTCTGGGAACATTTCGACCAAATCTCATACCAGCACAGCCCATCTTTGGCTGCGCCAGATCATTGAAATCACCATCAGAGTTTCTAGTCGCGATGAACTTTGAGTTCTTCATGGGACAATCAGCTGCGGTGCCCTGGAACTCGGCGTTGGGGTAGGTGTCGTGGAGGTTCTTCTCGCGGAGTTCATATCGAAGAGCGAGGAGATTAAAGACACCGAGCCATGTGGGGAGCTTATGCCAGTGGACAAAGATGTTTACAAATTTCCAAATACGAATGTAAACGGGCTTGAAGATTGATTTAAGGGAGATCATGTTGAAGTGAGAAAGCCCAATGAGGAGTGTAACAATAGAAAAGGAAACAGCGAGGGATTCTTTACTGAGTACAGAAGCCATTGTGTATGTGTCCCTCAAATTTCAGGAGGGGATCATGGTCGCTTTATACCTGTAATCACAGGCTTCGAACTAGGCAGAATACAGGCACATGCAAGTCATCCCTCCTTGTGATCTATCACCAGTTGGGCGAGGGGCGTCGTGCTAGGTATCACAGTATGTGACGAAGCTTATTTGTTGACTAACATGCCTGTATCCCCCTCCATCCCATATTTTTCTGAGCCACTTACCTATCGTGAGCAAAGACGGCGGTGATGCCTAGCCGAAGAAGGGAATGGCGTTCCACAAAGTGTAATATCGGTCACTGCCGAAGCTTAACGTAGACAATCACAAGAGTCTCGTTATGCACTGTTTGAGCTGCGTATTGCATGTGCTACTGAGTGTTACGGGCATGTGAAATGCTAAGAGGGGATGTTCGTGTGGCGTTTGTTCAGCCCTCAATAGTTCAGCCCTGTGGCGGGAGCTAAGCGCGTATAGAACACGCACCATACCGCATTCACAGCAAGATATGTGATAGTGTCCCGTAAGATCAATAGTTTATCGGCCTAGAACCAAAACTGGCGTTTTAGCGTCATATCGTATCGCGTGGCTGCGGCTGAGGATGCGAGAGGTATTTGGTGGTCGAAGCTTGTTTCTCCCGTTACGAAAACGTCGTGTTTGATTGGTTGATAAGGGTTCGCAGGTGAGACATGGCTATGCAGCTGAAAGCTGGACCACGTTTTCAGTAACTGTTCTCCGAGTGCTATACTTGGATTTACAGGTATTGGTGTGATAAGGAGGCTAATGAGGCATAGCGACGTAGAGGCGTTTGGCACTTCAATTGACAGGGATATCATCGAATTGCGCATGTTTTGTCGCATTTACCTTGAGGAGGGAATTTTTGGTATTCTTATCCGGACATATCTACCCGACAGCAGGACAGGCTATGAGAACTGAGCAGTACTAAATCATAGTCATTACATAATACAAGAGAATAGGAAAATAATCCTCCCATCTTGTTTCTGCCGCGCTCTCACTCCTTCTTCTCCTTCTCCCCCTTCTTATTCTTCGGGACTCTAACAAGCCAATACAACGCCAAAGCCGCAAACACATTAAAGATGATATACACCCACATCAGCCCAAAATTCCTCCACCGCTCATCATAATGTGACTGAACCCTCGCCAAAAACACATTACTGTCCCCAATAGTACAATACGTGCATGAACTATTACTGCTCTCACCCACAAGATAACCCCCCGCGCTCTTGATATACGCCTGCATATACTCCGCGCACGTCTTCCCCTCCGGCGGTGGGAAAACAACATATTCGTTCTGCGCACAGACAGCTTCTGTGTTCGCTACCGCGGTGGATAAGATGGCTGATATGAGGTATGTAAATGGACTGACGCGATACATCCAGATCCAGAACTTGGGGAAACTGTCTGGTGGTGCGAGGACACCGCAGAAGATAAGACACATCATGAAGAGCAGGTTGGCGATGTTTCCTCCTGTTTCGGCGGAGCTGCACCCGGCGATTATGAAATCGGTAAAGGTGCAGGTGAAGAGCATGAAGACGAGGAAGAGCAAGAACATTAGGGCGCCGCGCTCAGCGACAGCGTCGGTGGGCTCGGCGTTGCGATATAGGCCGATGGGGTAGTACCAGCAAAAGTACATAATCGCAGCCATGAGTGTGTTCCATGGGATTTCGACGATGATTTGACTGAGGATAAAGACCTGCCAGCTGTACGTTTTGGAGGGCCGTTCTCGTACTTCATATAGATCTCGTTGGATGACAAAGTGCGGCATCTAAATAGTCAGTCTTGCTTATGTTAGATCATATTTGAGGGAGTTTGACATCCCTGTTGCTGCGTAAGCTGGCCAAAGACAGTCAACACCTGAAATATCGCAAACATCTGATTCTGCAGCCCAAGCGCCGTATTAGGCGCCTGATAGAACGAAAAGCCAATAAACAGTGCGACAAGTGTACACAGCGCCGCTTTCGAGTAGATATACGACGGCGTTCTCCAATACTGCTCAAAGACTCGCGTCGTGACATACTTCAACTGCGTCGTGAACGTAGCTGCAAACTCATCGTACAAATGCGGATCTTCATCCTGACTCTTCTCAACCTTATGATGAGATAGTTCCTGCAAGTGTTTCTGAACTTCAGCGAACTCGGAGGAATCTTTCCAAATCTGGGGCCAGTCGAGGTCCGTCTCGGAGCCGGGTGCTGCGCCGATTACTTCGAGCATCCATTCTGCGGGGTTTGCTTCAGGCGGACATGGTTCTGCGCCGTGAGATTCGAAATAGCGAGTCATTGCGAGGGAATGATCGCCGATATCTCCGAAATATACTGTTTTTCCTCCGCTGGCTAGGAAGAGTAGACGATCGAAGCGCTGGAAGAGCATGGCTGATGGTTGGTGGATGGTGCAGAGGATAGCTTGCCCGCTGCGAGCCAGCTTTTCCAACAGGTCCAGAATAGCCCATGAAGTCTGGGAATCTAATCCAGAGGTAGGCTCATCAACAAACAGTAAAACTGGCGGTTTCGCAGCAAGTTCAACGCCAATCGTTAAGCGTTTCCGTTGTTCCACATTTAAACCCTCGCCCAAAACACCAACGACGGCTTCAGAATAGTCCTGCATATCTAGCATTTTGATGACTTCATCAACATACGCAATCTTCTGTTTCACCGGTATGTGTTTTGGCTGACGCATGATGGCGGAGAAGTTGAGGGCTTCGCGGACGGTTGTTGTGGATAGGTGTAGGTCTTGTTGTTGGACGTAGCCTGTTTTGCGCTGGAAGGAGGCGTCGCGGAGTTTGTCGTCGACGAGGATGTCGCCGTGGATGACGCCCATGCTTGTGCGGTCGGCGAGACAGTCGAGGAGGGTTGTTTTGCCGGCTCCTGAGACGCCCTGAATTCATTAGTGTTGAGAAGGATATGATGTTTCAGGGGGCGTACCATTAGAGCTGTCATTGTACCGGGCTTAACCCATCCTGCTACGTTATCAAGAATACGCCTATTTTCACTCTTGATCTTGATGTCGTAGCAGACGTTATTCCAGTGGAAGACACTCGTTGACTTGAAGTTTGACGGCTGCCCCTCTCCATAGCCTTCTTTCTCTGTGATAGCCACTCGACCCGCTGGGCTAGATTCTGCATCGACTCTGTTCTTTGCAAGTCTGTGTCCACGACGGAAGACTAGAACCTCTCCTTTTGACTTCTTTGCACTGACAGCTTCAGCAAAGAACATGTACGTCGCAAGGAAAAGAAGCGTAAAAGCAATAACTATACCAACATTTCGCCACTTGTGCGCATGGTAGTACGAGAACGACAAGTTGATATACCTATCCCCTGAAGCCATCGGCTCCCCCTGTACAGCACCAACAGTCGAACAAACGCGATTCTCAGGCGCTGCATCCGGATACGTAGGAATGAACAAGTTACACTCAAACTTGCGGTTATGAAACTCGTTCACCATGAGTGACTCAAACGCATAAGCAAGCGGATTGACGTAGTTGATCCATCGGCACCAACCGAGCATATAGTCGATCTGAATAACGAAGCCCGTGAAGGTGACTAGTGCGAGGATGAGGAGGGCAGCGGGGACCATAGCTTGGGAGAGTGTTCGGGATGCAGAAGCAATTGTTCTGAAAATCATGGACATGCAGAGCGTGACGAGGAATGTGATGAAGAGGAAGAAGAAGAAGGGGCCGGGTTCTCGGCGGAGGTTGGTCATGAAGTAGAGTGTGAGGTTGTACGTGAAGGCGTTGAGGATCTTGTAGGGCATGTCGCAGAGCATAGAGGCCACTGCTTCAGACGATGGATGATACAGGGCGTAGCGATCGTGCTTCTCAACGATGGGTCGTTGAGCATACAACGTAAGAATCTAGACCTGTTAGCCAAAGCTGTGAATAAGACAAAGGTTGACGAGTGTACCTCGAGAGCACTAGAGAATGCATTAGACAAACAAGCCAAGAACAGCAAAGCCCCCCTCTGAAAAAAGCTCGACGTCGTCTGGTTGATGTTATAAAACACACTCCCCACAATAAGCGCCATAATGAAATTCCCAAACAACTGCGTCAGCGTTATAGTCGGATCCGTCACAAGCCGCTTGAAGCCCCGCCAGACACACAGCTTCGTCTGCTGCCAGTAACTCAACGTATACGGGCTATTCTTCCGCTGATTCTTAGCCTGAGCCGCGCGTCGATTCGCTCTAAACTCTTCTGCTTCAGGTCCATTTATCGGAAAATCTCGTTTATACTCTTCGATTTCGCGCTGGAGAAGGATGTTGGCTTGCGAGGCTTTCCATGCTGCTGCAAATTCATCTGGTGTTCTCGGCGCACGGTCTTCAAACCCCTTTCGAATAATTCGCTCTTGTGGACTTGTCATCGACGTCAAGAAATCCGGCACCGTCTGTCTTGCTGGACACTCAAACCCCAGATCTTCAAAATACCGCTTCGCCATTTTTGTCCCCCCAAAGAAAATCTGCCTTCCCTCATACAGCACAAGAACCTTGTCAAAAATATCATAAGCAGCTTGCGGGGCCTGATATATCGACACCATAGCCGCCGTATCAGACATCTGCGTCTGCAACCTCAACGTCTTACAAAACTCGACTGCATTCGCTGAATCCAAACCTCTTGTGCTATTATCCCAGCATTGCAGCGGTGCACCGCTAAGAGAAGCTTCGGCGATGGTGACGCGTTTGCGCTCGCCGCCGGACACGCCGCGGACGTACTCGTTTCCGACTTTTGTGTTTACGGTGTGGCTTATACCGAACATGGCCATGACCACGTCGCGGGAGTGCGAGATGAAGGTCTCGCGGTCGATGTCGCCGGGGATGGAGCGTGGGGCGCGGGCGTGGGCGGCGAAGTCGAGGGTGTCGCCGACGGTGAGGTGGGGGAAGTGGACGTCTACTTCTGCGGTGTAGATTGCTTCTCCGCGATGGCGCGTGTGCATCTCATGGGCCGTTATGCCTGGTGATGTTCAGCCAGTTCAAAATCTGAAGAGCCTGGTGACTTACCCCTATAGTTGAAGTAGGCATCGTCGTTGATGTAGATACCACTCGTCTCGCCGGAAATGGTCTTGAGATATGTTGAGCAGCCAGATCCAGGAGGTCCCAATACCACCAGCATCTCTCCGTTCTTGACAACGCCATCAAAGTCTCGAATGATGTCGATCCTAGTCTTTCCATATCCCATCAACTGTCGTGGAAGTGCAGCGACGTCAAGCCAAATATTGGCCACGTTCTTCTGATAATCTGTTGGCTGGCCATATCCAAACACATTAAGGTTCTGATAGCAAACACCAGCTTTTCGGTTAGTAAAGCCAGTCTCACTGTGCAATTTCGCAATGGCTTTTGCCCAAGCCAAAGCTCTGAACTTGTCGCTTCTGGGATTCAGGGGGCTGTTTTCATCTGCTGTAAAGGGGTTGCCACTGATAGTAGACATCTGACTCTGGTTGGTGTACTGGCGTGCCAAGTCGCGGACAATGCTGTGTCTGCGTTCGAGCTCCGAGTCTTCTTCATCTTCTGTGGTAGATTTGGCTGGTGTTTCGTCTTTGGAAGCCATGTGGTCTTGGGAATAGTTGGTAGGGGTTGTGTCTGAACTTGGAATCACGGGTGTTTGCAGGCCATGAGTTGAAGTAGTAGACTGATCGTTTGCTGTCACATTTGGTCCTAGTCCAGGAAGCGGTGCTGGCTGGACGGAAGTACCGCCCATGTAAGTTGATGCCATGATTGATTTGCTAAAGCTGTGTTTCTTGTGGAGTGCTATGGGGTATTTTGGTTATTTGCGTATTCATAGAGATAGTATGGGCCGAGAGTTTTGAGCTTCAGAAATCTAGAGATTGAGTACAGGCAAGTGGACTCATAATGATCTGATGTCCAGTGCTTCAGCCTGTCATATCAATAGAATTTCTAATACGAAAAACTGCTGGAAATAAAGCTTCAGTATCGTGATAATGAACACATAAACCACACAGTCCTTTTAAGTCGGCCAAGCGGACTTTTGTCAGAATGCGTCTCCCGAATCGCGTGTTCACCAGAATTATCCGCATCTCCAAGTTCCAATATCCTGGTCTGTCACCCCCTGGCCTCGGGAAGTTGTGGAGAGCTCTCGGGATGCGTCTCGAGCCCGACTGCCCGAGTGTGGCACCCCCATTCCCCGCCATGCATTTATTGCATGATCTGCTACCCAATCGTCTTCACCCTAGCCCGCGGAGGGTTTTGAGTTTGGGCTATATGCTTTTAAAGTCGACATCGACATCTCATGAGATGCAAGTTGAGATATTGTAAGACCAATAATTATCGTACGAGAATGTCGAGTCCTGCTTCGCATCGGGATGAGTCTACGGACTTGAGCCCTACAGTTACAAACACATCTATGGATTCGGAGCCAAAGAAATCGAGCAAGAGAGTACTGTCATGTGTGCTCTGCCAACAGAGGAAAAAGAAATGCGATCGGAAGAGTCCGTGTTCAAACTGCATAAGGGTAATTCCCCCAACAAAACCTCGGGTAGAGTTTGATACTGACGATTTGATAGCTCAAAACAGTCTGCACTCCAAGTTTACCAGCTCCGCCAAGGAAGCGCAGACGCCCGAATCAAGATCTTCTGGAAAGGCTTGCGAGATGTGAAGAACTTCTCCGGCATTGCACTTGCATAAGACTTCCAACGCCGGAGCATAGTCCGCCAAATCAACGCGAACAGTCACCCTTGAGCTTACACGAAGGTGATGATTTGAAAAGGAAGAGGAGCAGAGAGCCGTCGCCTGCAGAGACAAATTGATGGACGCCTGGAGTTGTCCTCTCACACGAATGAGTTCTCGAAGAAAACATGGATGGTCGGGCGGTTTGTTATTTGGCTTTGAAGTCTCCTGGTACGAAGCTTCACGTTTTCTGAGACAGGTTCTCTTGCAACTGGGTTTTGTCTTGATGGAGTTGAGGTCTTTCATTGGGGATGGACCATCTGGCAGACAATCAAGGACGACTTGCCTGCATTTATGACGATACCCAATTCTCTTGTTTCAATATCTCAGCCTCTGAGAAACAAAATAATTATTCTAAGCGATCCCTCTTTATATAAGACGATCAGATACTTATACAATCACTATCTAAACCTACATGTTCTAAACACACGTCTTCTCGTTTAGCATAGCGAAACCGAAATGCGAAAACGTAAAAAACCTGGGGCCTTTGAGTTACTCGGACAGATCTGACCCTCCATCAGCAAAGCTATTACAGGGGTTCTCTACAGGGATCATCCACTGAAAACCAATCATTCGGCAGCCCGCTTTTCAAGGGTTGCAGGTGATCAATTGACGTGAGGGGATCAGGCCAACCATAGCGTTGTCTTGACTGAATTGGTGGCGTGAGCTTAAGTCAGTGGTCTGAGTTGGTCTACGGGGTTTTCGAGTGTCCGCTTCCCGAATAGCTTCAGATGGGGGTTGGGATGGGTGAGGTGGTATTTGCTCAGCATTATGTGAGATTGACTCAGAATATGTTGACACGGAGACAGACATAGATGTGATCCTCATATCTGGATTGATAGTTAATCTTAGATATTTGCCATCTAAATAATTTACACCCAGCCGGACAATAACACAAGACCGTACCCCTGGCATCAGCACTGGACATATTTCCAAGCGAGGCGGTTATACGGATATACGCAAATAGAAATGCTTATTTCGATCCCGTCGATCCATTTCTCTAACGGCTAAATATCCACCTCCGCAATGTCACATCACCAACAGCACACCACTTCAAGAATCCTACGGACGGAGTATCTCTCAAGTCCGTACTTCCGGCCGATACCCCAGATTTCTAGAAAGGGAAGATAGTCTGATGCTTGTCGGGCCTATTTACCGATAAGGTACTGATGATGCGAAATGACATAATTTGTTTTTTTCGGTAGTAATTGATTGATATGCCGTTAGAGGTTGGCGTGTTGGTGGTTTGTGCTGCAGCTGTAAGTTCGGGTTGAGCGAGTAACATCTTGGGCCTCATGTTGGAAGCTGTTCTTTCGGAAATGGATATTTACTGACCATTGGCAAGTCACGTCGTATAGTTGCTAGTCACGGATTTGGTCCCTATTGACCGGGATGTGTTCAGTCAGTCCTTGCAATCAGCTCTGGTAGGCAGCGACAAAAAGGCAGATCAACCGTGTTACACCGCGCTATGCAATATAACCCGATTATTACCGCTACTAATCCGGCAGTCTTTACTCATCTTCTCAGAGGAGTACTATAGAATGGTATGTTACCCAGGAGACATGAGTAAGATACTGCTAAAATACAATCTTTGGCACGCGGCCCAGCCAACGAAAAGTATTTATATACTAAATGCCCTACAGGCATGTTTTATTTGTTGGTATTGGGGTTCTTCTCGTTGAATCTCTGTATAGTCATTTTTATTATACTAAATTCATTCTCTCCTAACTTGTCCCCGGTCTCTCATTAATCGTTCTTGGATAATGAAGAGCCTGCCTGGGTTGACCTTGGTGGAATTTGTTCTTTTGCTACGCTGGCTTTGTTTGACTTTGAGCAGTGATCGTCTGGCGACTTGTTGGTCTCCAAGGTCTCGTGTCATCGTTAGGTGTATATCCTGAATCAAAAGATTAATACCATGCATTCTTTCCTGGTACCTTTCTTGTCACGCTGCCTTTTCATTTCTCATCCTCGACCTCGACAGGTCCTCGTGGACTTGCCTGTCATCCCTGTCCCAGACCGTGGTTATCTTCAAGGTCAGCCAGGCTTTGTTGAAGCCAAGAAATGTTTGGGGATTGGGAACTACTCTTGGGGCTGCCGTCGAGTGGCCCGTCCGAAGCTATGCCAGAAGCACGGTCAACACGGCAGGCCTTTTTAACATCAGGATGGTCTTTTGCGTCAACTAATTTCCTCTTAGAATTTAGGCGTACACGACGGTAGGGCGACTACCAAAGGGAGACCTCTGGTCTTTTCCCTTCGAATTATTCCATAAGTAAGGCAGTCTGTGACTTCGTAGTCTTTCTCCTGCCTGAACATGTCGGTAGTGACCGTAGTGATGTCTGCAGGTATATTTGGGGGCCCAGCAGACAAGCTACCTGCATTAAGATACATCGTTGATTCTCCCTGTTGAGACTTATCTTGTCTCACTCCAGTCACTGCATCCTTAGTCGCAGTTTGAGCCCATCGCCGTATCCTAGGCGCCCGGTCTTGTGAACTGTTATCTCTGGACTCAGGTGAGGAGTCAGAGTTTCTCAAAGGGTCAGCTATCCCTTGCATTACTACTCTTTGGGCGGCTTGACAACTGTCAGGACTTTCAGGGTTATCTACATTTTCATCCACAGTTCTCCGCATGAAATCTAGATCTACTGGATCCGTACAGGACGGCGGAGGTATATATAACGGCATCGAAGTAGTCTGTTGACTCGACTTACAACCCAAGTCAATGAGATACTCGACTAGATCTATGGCCTCGCCATAGGGTTGCCGGAAGGGACAATCAAGCTCGCTGCGAGGTGGCAGCTCTCGATTGCGTTTGGCTTGTGCTTGAGCAAGAGCTCGAAGATAGGCCCGTCTATTGATGAGTGCGTATTCAAAGTCGAATTCAGTTGTAATCAGCTTGATCTCGCGATTCTTCCAGTCCGCATTGATACTACCAACCGTTCTCTTGTCAAGAGAGTCAAGCATCGTATGACCGCAAGTCCGGTTGGTTGGTATGACAGCCATTATATCCTCTTGCGCCACAATTAAACCACTCTATCTCTTGGCGACCAGCGACTCTAATTCTCGTACCGAGCTTCTTTGATGATGCAATCAGATATGTAGTACAGTTTCGCACTGGATTAACCGGGTTAGGCTCACAGGCTCAAAGGTTGGTTGAATCAATAACAAGATAGTTTATCTTTTGCGATCAAGGCGCATCTTTCTCATGTCATCTTCCTCCCACGATACCACAAGACTAGCCATTTATTCACTCCGATAAAAATGCAGCTCAAACTCCTGTTGAATGCGCCCGACGCTGCGCGGCAACCCTAGACAATAATGGAGAAAACTTCTTCGACCTTGTATCGCGAGATTGCGTCTTCATTATTATGTAGCGCGATTTAAATACCCTTTAGGGCTCCCTAACTAATTGGGCCTCTTCAGCTGGGTCCGGGAGCGAGTCAGATGCCTCGGCGATGGTGTCAATAATCTTTTTGACCTCAATCCCCCAGCGGCGACTCGCGCGACTGAGGCGCTGTTGTCGCTGAGAGGGTTCATTTAACGCCTAAGACCCTCCAGCAGGGTATGGAACAGATGCGTACGGTCTCAGCAGGCCAGGCTCCACAGAGCTTATGAGACTATTGCTAACCTGATGGAGGCCTGTTGAGTGTTGACTCTGCGTATCTAGTTTCAACCTCCAATGTGGCTGTTCAACAGAAAGCAGAATGAGGAATTCACAGGTATTGGATAAGAGGGTATGTCTAGCGAGTCACGGGAATTGTTGCAGTTCTAGCCAGTAAATTTTCAATGACGCTGAGCCACAACGTAGGACGACAGCCTCATCCGATACGTGTCGTCTGTAATGGGCAATGGCAGCAGCAGGTTACAAGCAGAGCACTCCGACATAGGAACATATTGACCCTCAACGCTTGAGATTAAACCGTTGCTCACTAGGATAGCTACCAAAGCTGTCTTGTGAATTGGGTTGTTGTTTGCTATTTGCGCTAATTAGGTGCGTATCTCCCCTACGCCATGGACCATGACCCAATTCTTTGTCGCACCCTTAAACATCCGCCTTTCACAGATAATACGAGATATCAGGACTCGAATGTGTCTAATCTCCCGAAAAGTACCCTCTATTATACTTGACATCAATGACTATGGAGATGACCCATTTGACATTCACCCTGTTCGTATTCACGCAACTCCAACCTCTGTAGCCCCTCACAGATACGGGAGCTCGTGTTGGAGCTAAAATCATCCCTGCTTGGATCGACAGGGCCAGCTGGCTGCTCAACGCGCCTTGTTACGTGTAGGAGGTAACTTTGTACTCCTGACCTACCTGTCAGCGGCTGTTTTCTGCTTCCAACGCTGGCTTAGTAAATCCACAGAGTCCTGTTTCGCTCTTACGTCTCCAGACCAGCAGAGTCTGCAAAAGCTTGCTCACTACCTAGGTATAAGACGAAAGTAGTCTATATAACGCGCGTACAAACTCTAGCATTTCACGGACAAGATACAGCAATACCTTCTCACCTTGCGAGCAGCTCTAAAGAACAGAAATTTCACTGCCAGCTCACGGCTTTAGTTCTTCCCTAGAGCTTTTTTCTTGTAGTGTACCTTTGGAGAATATGACAAGGATATGAAGAGAGGTGCCCAGCTAAGAGGGGGCTTCCTATATTAGCGCCTTTGCCAATGACGTATGCTTACTTTACCATCCCTGAGCGCTGGTAACCGCTATGTGATCTAGACGACGCAAAATGGCGAGGCGTGCTAGAATTTTGACATCTTAATAGCTCACACTATTGCTAAGGATGCAGGAAAGGATATGATAACCGGCTCGTTTTCACAATCACTGCGGATGAACTTGCTCAGCTCTACCTTGAATGCAACCACCTCGTGTGCTAGCATCAAGCTATTGAAACAATAGGGGCTGAAAGGCCAAACAAACACTGAGTCACTTTGTGTCGAAACCCGACGTTGCGTCGTATCACTCGGTTATCTTATCGCGTGGTTGGTTCTGTTATAAAGAAAGCGTGGCAAGCTGAAAACCGAACAAGGGGCTACGGTTTCTTGGCAATTCAGTTGGTCCAATTACACCTGTGCAATGATACACAACCATCAAGGGACAGGAAGCATAATTCCGCACATTTCCCCGAATCTTCCGCTGCTGGGACCCAAGATCCTGGTAAGGCCGACACCCCGAGCCAATGGCACATTGCTACGACCTTAATGATTTCCAAGTTGGGGGCTATACAGTGCGCTGTCAATAGCGGCCGACTGCTGGCTGATTCAAGCAGCACACCAAGATTATTGGGATGAAAAGAAGTTGGAGTGTTGTCGGAGCATTAAATGGGTACTGTACGCGGAGCTATAAAGTCGCCATGATCCAGCCGCAGGCTTGCTCGCTTAGAATTGTGGCTTTGAACTATTGAAAGCCTTGGGCGACTGTCAACTCTAAACGAACCTCGTCATTCTCATCTCGCGCGGGGTGACGCGGCCAAATCTCTGAAGTAATTGTGAATATGGGCAATCTTTGAATCATATACACAACATTCAGTATCTAAAAATGTCTGAAGATCTACAAAGGGTCCTGTTGAATATTCGGTCAGATCTGTATTCAGAGTACCCCAGATCTTGGCGATCATCTCTGCATTCCAAACCCCTTTGCATTCACCATTGCACCTGTTGTGGACTGGTCAACAGCCTACCAACTGCCCAAGAAACAACACATGTTCTGCCCGGCTAAAAGCCGTTAGTCCATCAGTTGTGGCTTTTTACTCCTAATGTTTTGGTGCTTATCTTTACCCTAGCCAAGAGCTGATTAGACCCAATGGGACACCATGCTGATATCTCCGATTATTAAAGCCAAGGATAAAAGCACAATTAGCAGCAAACAACGTAGCAGCCAAGCAAAAACTATTAAAAAAGTCATGCAGGTCGATCAATAGTCTAATTCAGCCTTTCAGCTCTCGGAAGTCGGTGGGAGTCGCTCCGGATCATACGGTGAAATCCCTAAACGGATGCAAGGGCGTTAAAAAATGTGAGAATTGCCAACGGCTCATCCAGAGTCTGCTATATAAAGCACCGCAAGAGCCAGCTTCTAAGGTACTGCATCCTCCTAAACAACTTCGCAAACATCCTCATATCTACCATAACAACCATCACCATGCGCTTCTCAACCGTCGTTGCTACCGCCCTCGCGGCTTTCTCTAATGCCTCCCCTTGCCTCGCAGGTGCACCCGAGCCCGTCATCTGCGGCGGAAACGGCTATGTCGGTGCCACAAATACCCCTTGGTACAAGAAGTCCCAGGCCGAGGGCACCATCGAGGGTTGCTTCAACTCATGCACCGGCGGCTGCAAAGCCATCAGCTTCGACACCCAGTACAAGACGTGCTACTTCTACACCGCCGAAGTCTCCAAGATGCGCCTCTACCAGGTTACCAACTCGCCCATGACATTCCACTACTTCGACCGAGCTTGCGTCGCGGATGCCGTTGGCAAGACCTGCGGAGCTACTGGCTACGTTAGAGCCACGAACACCCCCTGGTACAAGAAGTCGCAGGCTGAGGGCAACATGAAGAACTGTCTTGATGCTTGCCGTGGTGGATGCAAGGCTGTCAGCTTTGATGTCCAGTACAAGACCTGCTACTTCTATACCGCTGAGGTCTCGGCCATGCAGCTTTACACTGTCTCTTCGCCCATGAGCTTCTACTACTTTGACCGAGCCTGTGGCTATGAGCCTACTGAGGTTGTCTCTGCCTAGGCTGGTCTTGTTACCGTTGAGACCTAGGCCAGTTGCCCTCGACCCTTGTCTTTCATTCTAGTGTTGGGGCCATTCAATACGATGTTGGCGAGGGCTGTGAGGCTACGTGCCACAAACTGGTTGGAAGTGATGTTGGTACGGGGTTTATGTTTAATGTAAAATAATTCTTGATAACGCTAAGGTAGATAGTTATATTTACTAAAATCATAATGAGATAACGGGATATGTGCGAAAAGGCTGTGAGGCTTTATAAGCAGTAGATTATCAGTTATCATGTAGCTCAAGGTTATTATCAAATCATAATATTTGTTTGTCAAACGGGCTTTTACGCGATGTGCACCTAATGGTGCCCCCAGATCGCTAGCATCTCTGGCGTGACGTATGATACCGAGGTTCCAACACTGACTTAGTCTGGTGGCTTTGCACTAAAAGACCGATGATATAACACAAGGAAGCCGAGATCTGACGAGTCAAACTGAGATATTGGACCGCATCAGCTAGGTAGTGAGTTCTATCAACTAATAAAATATTAAACATATAGATTATAAGTCTGAGCTTTCAAATCTCGAGCTGCTAGTCACTACCCTTTTCAGTCGGCTAAAAAAGCTTCCAGGTTGACGAGGAGTAGTAATGTCAGTCTGACTTCGCTTGAGACCAACAGTTGCTGCGGCTTTACCAGGAAATCCGTCGACGCACCAGCTCTGATCGTCTTCTAATTGCACTCCGGCGACCTTTTCCTGTTGGAACCTCTCATATCTGCTCAATATGGGATCATATCCGGGTGCCTCTGGAGGCTCTATCTCCCCCGGGGAAATCTCGGAAGTACCTATAGCGAGCCGCGAGACCTCGATACGTCGAATTATCTTGCATGTGAGAAGTGACTTATCTCTATCAGATAGGGGGCAGCGGTCCTCCCCGTCACATATCTTGACCAAAAGTCCAATCTCGCCTTGTACTTCGACAGGCCGTGGCCGGGAAAGAATAATACCAATCTTCAACGGCTTCCCCGATACAATGTCATTCTGTAGCTCAAGGGCAATGGGGTGTAGGTCGTGATTCCCATTATCTAAGGGAGCTGAGATGCCGTTTAATTGACTTCTCTTCCTCGCAGTGGAGACTTGGTACCATTCATCAAGGCCCCTGCCAACAGAAAATCTGAACGAGCTTCTGTTGCTAGTTGAGATTATATCATTTAGCTTATCTCGGGTAGGGTAGAGACAAAACCCTGGTAGCTGAACGACAAGCCCCTTGGGGGTCAGTTGAGTAGGATGCTTTGGGCTGTCTAAGGGAAACGGATATGCTTCCACTTCTCCGGACATCCATGTAAAGGGAGCCCATCTGAACCCTTTCGAAGACAATCTTTTTCCAGGTAAAAAGATAATACCTGGAGGAATTGCGTTTTCAAAAGCACCGCCTTTGCCAACAGTTTCCCAGAACCTTTCCATGAGTCTCTCGCGATCTTGCTCTCGGGATGTAGAAAGCACTGGGCTTTCATCGTCTTGTGAAATAGGGATATCAAGCAAGCTAGACAGGGCCAAGGTCTCTTCCCCTGGGTTTCTAGTTGTCTACTCAAGAGGTCATTAGTAAGGATAAATGGTATCCAGCGGGTAAGAGACTCACGCGATATCGTACCGCTCTCCAGGCACTCGCTATCAACAAAGCACGCTCAGATGTGCTTTTTTCGTCCAGGGGCTTTCTTGGCTCCGTTCTCATCAAATTGAGTTCCACCTTGCCCCTCATGATTTCTGCCATTGAGCTCCTCAATACGTCTTGGCCATCGGTCTCTGTCCAGAAATTGTCCAGATTGGGAGGCCTTTTGTCCACCAGGTCGTGGCCCCTCAACGCAAGATGCAATTGGTCACTTACGAAAGCCTCTTGGAGTGTCCATAGTCGCATCATCCATCCACTTGCGAGTACCTCGGCACCAATAGCGCGACAGTTGGCGTCGTAGGCATTTCCGAAATTCATGAGATAAGAATCGAAGATGATGCAATGCTGTGCATTGTTGAATATGTGGTGAATGAGCCCAATTGCTTTCCGTTTCAACTGAGCATATCTTGTGTCCCCATCACGACGCTGAGGGATGGCAAACGTATCCAGCCAGAATAAATAGTATTCTTTGTCCCCAAAAACCTTCTGCAGCAGATTTTTAATAGCCCTTAACTGGCAGAGATGGATCTCTCGTCTGTTCCTATTTCCCAGTCCCTGTGACCAGACATGAGACACTGTCGCATATGGAGTTCTGGCTTCCCATTTTTCCACTTTGATCTCAAGAGTCTTGGTTTCGTTGTCCTCCCAGACCCTTATCAATGGGAAGACACCTGTCCTCTGATCATTGCTTTGTTCGAGGACGTCCAGAATTTCATTTTCATTTGGACCAATCATACCGCAGTCGGTACAACCCTGGGCATGCGATGGTCTGTATTCCCGAATGTCAGTGTCGGGACGACTGTCCGAAGCCTCTATAAACTCGCATCGCGAAGGATTGCATTTCTGCTGATGCTGATGCAGATGTTGAGAATGGCGATTATGTTTGTTTTCTCGATGCGCCAATACTGTCACATATAATAGGGTCGCGTTGCGACCGAGCTGCCCTTTGACTGTCGCCTGGGATCTTGGGCACCAGGTCTCTTCGAACATCATTTTGGACACATACGCTGACGGCCCCCATCCACCCCCATCATCAAGCTCCCAGCCTGGAAGACTAATCTTGCAAGTTCTCATCATTTTTGTGAGAACAGCGGAAAGAGTCTCCCCTAAGATCATTAGACAGAGATTTCGTTGTTCATCAAGCTCATTCACCCAATTCCACGTCTCATATCTCTTCGTGGGCTGTGGCACGAGCATAGATGGTGAGCCTTCAGCCAGGTTTGCCAGGACTACTTGCTTTGCGAGCTCCAGTATCTGGTTTGCTTCGAGAAACCTCATGATGGCGGCCCCTGGGTCTGTTTCGTGTAAGTCCCGCAAATGCGTGTCCCATCTCTCTAGCGCATCAGGAAGTCTTGTTGTGACGAGCTTGCCCTCGGAAACAAGCTCGTGATGGGCTAAGAACGGCTCCTCCTGATTACGAACGACACAGTAGATAAGCTGGAAAAACAGCCAAGCCTGGTCAAGTGCGGGGCGACCAAGAGTGGTGCAGCTGCCTTGGTTGCCAGATCGATGTACTCTGTAACTTTTATCGATCCAATATCCATGTTGCTTCGGAAAACTGACAAAGTTCTGATATGTACAAGGGTGCTTTGTAGTTTGACGGTGCTCGAGGGTGTCGAAGCATGCCACCGTGAATGGTGTCAACCACTCAGTATCATAAATGTGGTTTAAATGTTGCATAGCTACCAATTGTGTAACATCGGCGCAGATACTAAAGGTGACTGACTACACTGCCACTTTCAAACGGTAAGCGAGACTGTAAATGCAGTGTTTGATGGAGTAACGCAACTGTGAAAAGAGAGCTGAATGAAGAGGACAAATGAGCAAAACAAGGCAATCAATACTTGGGTCACTTGAGGGAAGTGCGCAATTGCACGGACTTTTCAACCTCTCATTTTGCCCAGCCTGATTCACAATAACCGCGCGTGGCTTGCTTTCTATGTGATAGGGTTGTTCAGCTGTGCATATCACAGCAGCCACCAAATCAGCCAAGCCATGCTGTATCCAATCAAACACCTGAGTCAAAAGATAACAATGCAGACACGTACTGTGCGAGGTCTGAATTAAAAACACTCAAAAGGTCTCTTGCGCTTGCTGTGAGGCTGACTCGGGCACTGATTTTCCCCTCCCCCCCACTAAGCCAGGGCATTTTTTCAGCTGATCAAACGTCAGTAGGTAATTTCTTCATAAAAAACAACTCATCGTAGTACGATCTTACATATCCACGTCCCTCACCTTCAACCTCTATGAGTGAGTTCCATCACACATAAAACCATGCAACATCTGAGAAAGATATACAAAAGACGTCGTGGACCTTATGCTATAAAAGCACCACAAGGATTCACAGCCAGTACTACGCCCGTTCGCAAGCCTGTTACATGCGTCAATAACAAACGTGTGATTGAGTGAGTTTGATCCAGCCCGCAACTTGATGTATGCATGTCCTCATTCTCTATAGAGTTCTCTTCGTTCATTCTGCCATTGAACCTACACTGCTTTCCTCCCTAGATGTAGCCGACAAAATTCTTCAGGGGTTCTCATTGCCCTACCGCTTGACAGAAGTCAGCTTTAATCAAAAGGAGGCATACCAGGACGGCAAACTTTCTTTTGACGAGATGGCTGCACGACTACAATATTTCATAGAGTCTCCCCGGTCAAAGAGATATCGGAAAACTGAACCTCCCTATCTTATGATACTTGCAGACGCGCCAGGATCAGACTTGATGAAGCGTATTTCAATACGCTCTTTGTCTAGAATTCCAACCAACATAAACCTTATCCTGCTCTTGCAAGACAGCGAACGATCAAACGAAAGTCACACGATCTATGGTTACCTAAGGCAACAGGCCAATACTATAATCAAAACGAATAATAACTTGTTTGATGAGATGATTCTGAAGCGCATCGACCCTGAGTTGAATCGCATGGTCTGGACAACAAGTCTCCAGCGAGACTTCATCGACAATGAATCTCTGGACAATGATCTACTTCGCTTGCTTCGAGAGCCCTTTGAAATGGTTCTTAGCCGCTTGTACAAAAGCATGAACATCTCGTCCGTCCCGCAATTCCCTCGCGTAGGATCTACATCCTCTACATCATACTTTGCCCAAGCACAGCGATATGAAGATGTCATTGAGGCATCAATGCCTTCAGAAGCAGAGGCATCCAAATCGAAAGCGGAGAAGGGAGCCGCGTCAGATATACCAAAAGAGACTTCGGGCAAGGCGAAATGGGAGGATCTAAGAGACCAGGCTGAGTCGCGCCTTGAAAGCGGAGACAACAAACACGCCCTTGCAATGTTCCAAGAATGCCTCAGGATGAGCATTCCTTTCAACACTGCCATTTGGGAAATCAAATCGGGTCTAGCCTTCGCTCGCATGATGCTGGGAAAATATTTTCAAGCTGAGAAGGATCTGCGCCAATTGCTAGATGACCTGAACGAGTTTGATAACCAATTCCTGAAACCGAGCATAACAAACACCCACGGCGCTATCCTACTTAACCATGCTCTGGCTTTGTTTCGAACTGGCAACTTCAAGGACATGAAATACTGTTTAAATGAGATAATACTGCCTGACGAGTACATGATATCATCTTCGAAGCATTGCAACCTTTCAGCTTCTGTTTGCCGACTTCGAGCTCTGGTAATAGCTCATGAAGGGTTCCCTCATGATCCGATAATAAGAAAAGAACTAGAAGCGGCGGATAAGTGGTGCGAGAAGCTCAACAATCTCAAGTCCGAAGCATCTCAAGAAGCTAACACTACGCATGAGTGGTGCGAGAAGTGGATAAACATTGAGTCATATGAAGGTATCAGGATCTCTAATATTCTCAACAAAGCCCGTATTCACGTTCTTCGAGGCTGTTACCAACAGGCACTGTCAGTTCTAAAACCAGCCTTGAGCGATGCGATAGTCAATATAGGAGAGACTAATCTCCTGACTATTGAAGCTGCACTCCTCGGTTCCTTTCTTCAAGTTGAGACAGGGCAAGTTCGTCTTGGGAGGATCTCATGTGAGCGATGCGCCGAAGTGATAGAGGAAGCCTTTGGAAATGAGCATCCTCTAGCACTAGAAGCGGAGTTTATCTTGATTTCTGCGGCGCAGCGAGAAGGATACCTGACGCTTGCATTGGACGATTCCGCTTCTTTATGCAAACGTGCCGAGTCTACCGCCAACCTGGGCCACCACCACCCTTCCACTCTTAAATATAAGAGTCAGCTTGGCGTGCTACACATTGAGTGCGGCAACTATTCGACAGCTAAAGCTATTCTGACATATGTCGAGGAGATTGGAGTAAGACTTTGGGGGGATGAACATCCTGACGTTTTAAGAGTCCGCTCTCAGCTTTCTCTAGCCAACTACCACTTGGGAGCTCTACAGACTGCCGAAACAGAGAGTTTTGCTGTACTGTATTGTCAGCTTCAAAAGTATATGCGCTTTCAGTGCGACAAGCTTTGGCAGAAATATGATTCAAACGACGGTGTGAGATCCTTCCTGAGGAAGACGCCATTGCTGCAGGGCATTGAAGACGCTTTCGCCGCATCGAGGTCGGAAGTCGCAGCTCATCCTGATATCCTGTACACTTTATTCACCTGTGGGAAGATCTTGACAAGGCAGCCCGTTTCAGATCTAAACCTGGCATACAAGATTCTGGGGCTGGTTCGTGATGCTGGAAAGAAAAGCCTGGGGCGTTTCCACCCGCTGCCACTTTTGGCTTGTCTGTCCATCGGAGAAATCCATTCAACAATGGGAATGGCCAATGCAGATGACAAGGAACGACGGGACCTTTGTAGGAAGGCGATTTTATCTTTCACTAATGTTATTGGGGACGAGGCTCCATCGTCAGGCTGTACCAATACAGCTGGTGTCAGTGGTGAGGAAAACCCAGATCAACCTTACCTCTCAGTGCCTCTAGATAGCGAGCATCCTATCATCCTGCATGCGAGGCAAGAATATATATTCGCAAAACTACTTACTTCCGAATTCGAAAACGACACGACACAGAATGTGGACTACAGCGGCGAGCTGAACGTCATATTGGCCGCTCAGCAGAGTCGTCCGGGCCGCAGTCATCGCCAGACGATCAAAACCTTGATGACAATCTTGACGCTTGAGTTATGCCTCGAAAGCCCTTCAATTGAAACTGTAAATGGAACCATATCCGAGATCATGTGGATTATCGAGAAGACGGATGCGGAGCACCAAAGGTTTTTGGAATGTTTGCTGTTACGAGAAAGGTTGGCAGGGGCCCTGGCAGCTCGTCAAGACTTATTTAGAAAGGATTACGGTCATATAAGGGTATTCATCGAGAGGCAGATTATAGAGGCTAAATTAATAGAGGATAGGTCGCTGAGAGAGGCTGTAGGAAGGGTCAAGAACCGAATATCTCTCATGTCAAGCAGTCATGATTAGAGCCAGGCGGGCCATTTACAACTGCGTCAAGCACGTTTGGAAATGTTATATTATTATTTTTCCTCCCTAGTTCCCCTTCTGTCCTTGTTCTCCAGAGAATATTCGATACTTAGCAAGATTAGTTGTTGGAAAGGTGAAGATATCTCAATCCTTAGGACTCGTAAGGGAACTTTAATGGCGTCTGTTGGTAAGATATGGTTATGAGAAATCGGAAGTGTATGGTGGCTTTTGGTTTAACCAACTTTTCGCAAATGACCAGCACACAGCCAACCACCATTTACATACATAGTAATTTCCAAATCGGTTAAGTGTACTGCACAAGGTCACTGAGGTTTCACTTCTGGTCCTTTGATTGGCCATTTGCACGTCGTGTGACGCCCCTTGCGCCACAAGCCCGCTTAGAAAAAGAGTACATAGGCTTACAAAGGACACACTGTGCATCAGTCTCGGCGTTTGGCTGCCGAGCCTGATTACGCCCGGTACTGACGTGGCAAAATAATAAAAACAAGTCGTCAGCTTCTTCCCTAGAACTCGTTGTTTACCGGCAGCGCGACCAATACAACACAGCAGCTCAGAACATCACAACTACTCTACGCAGCAGCACTATTGATATGTCAACAAGTAATAATCTCGCATCCCAATGGGTCAATCCATCAGACGTGTCGACAATACTCTTTGTTCTCGGCGGCGACGTGGTTCAAAAGGCTTACTCCCAAGCCACTGGAAAGATCTATGTTCCTGTTTGCTTTTCCTTTGGCTGTGTTGCCTACGCCTTTGTCGCATTAGTCGGCATCATTGGTGACGGACGACTTCTTGCACCACCCGACTATCCATGCAAAGTGCTGAACCTCAAATCTGGATATCTCCGGGAGAACAAGAATTTCATCATTGGTCGCTTACTACGAGACCTTGAAGCAATAGAGACTCGCGAAGCGAACATTACTGCCGAAGATCAGGGCTTCGATGGAAGCAGTTACGCTCTGAAGATCACAGTCTTTGAAGCCATGTGGAATAGAAATGAACGAACGGAATTTTCCTGGGGTTGGATTCATATTGTTGGCATCATAATCACTTTGATCCAGCTAACGCTTGCTTTCATACCGTTTATTGTCAATCGTACATGGAGCGTGCTGCTCATTACGGTAGCTGGCATCTTGTTGGTGCAATGGACAGGATTGTTGCCCCAGTGGAAGGCGGAGAAATTGCCAAACAGACAAAGATCAGACCAGGTCTATGCAATTACGTCCGGTAATGGATCTCGAGAGGTCATGGTCATTCGTGGGTCCGGCAATTGCCTCGATCTCGAGTCCCTTGCGGCTTCACAGTCGCCACGCAACGGCAGACCATGGGAGAAGTTTCTGTGGCTATCAAGACCTCAGGAAGGAAACGATCGGGATCTATCGGTCATTCGCCGCAATACAATGCTACGTAAAGCAAAAAGATCAGATACGTGGCTATTTAGAGGAGTTCCAATTGGCTTCATCATCACGCAGGCCTCTTGCGCATGTCTCTCAGTGCTTTGGCTACTGCTGCTGGTTAATGTTTCTGCTCGAGGCGAGTTCCCGGACTCCTGGTGCCTTCTAGGTGTTGGAGGCTTGGGTATGTTCCAGAATGCCTGGCTTGCGGCGAAGGAGCTCACTCCAGAGTCAAGAAACATTCCGCTGAAACGCGTAGACCAGGTCACGGGACGGAAAGCGATGGATTGTATCATGGACTTCCACTCTACCTACAATCTAGGGGAACCTTTGAGAGATGAATTCTTCCCAGGGGCCCTCAGGCCAGATGAAGAAGCATGGTGGAAGGGTGATGTTGAAAAGTACAACGAAAGACGCGTATCCGAAGGGTCCAGGGGAGAACCACGCCGCAAACCACGTTATTCTGGCCACGAATCATTCTTGCTAGGGGATGATAATCTTAGAAGAGATGCAACTGATTTCCCACCTTCTATGTCAGAGAAACGACCAGATCCAACGCTATCGCAACAGCACACGCCCTACTGGGCCACATCCACAAATAATGAGTCAGGACCAAGCACGTCGCCCAGACCTTTGCCGAGAACACCAACTCTAGAGATGAGGGTCGATAGCAAAATTCCACCTGTATGGGCGGCTTGAGGTATGTAAATGTGCGTTTGAGACTCGGCGTATTAGTAGAACCTAACAGGATGGGTTGGTACTGGGATTGACAAGGATAAGTCTGGAAGAATTGTATGAAGCCCAAAATGGAATGTCGCAGCTAACTTGGCTACATGGACATATGTTACCTCTGAACGCTTATTAGCTGATCAGAAATAAAACTTTTATAACAGGAGATATACACTTTAACTACTCAATAACCATTATCTCTTTAGCCGTAGTCATGGATTGATCAACAATCCAATCCGAGTATCGCTCCGCCATAACAAACACCACTTCATCTGACTGCATAGTCTGAGGAGTCATGGCCCACAAGAAGCCTTGCAGACTATATCCCCGATAATCATTCCAAAGATCCTCTCTCGTCAACTTCGGTCCTCCCTCCCTATACAAAGCTTCCAAAAACGTATCAACCAGACCTGTTTCATGCTTGTGTCAATCCTCAACCGTCAAGGCACCCGTGAGGAAATAAGCCAAGTCGAGAACCGACGGCCCATACTGCAAACCCTGCCAATCAATAAACCCAGGAGTGCCGTCGTTCGCAACCAGCGTGTTTCAGACATGGTCATCGCCATGAATGAGTGAATAATACTTCTGATCCGCATCGGCATATTTTCACAAGGCTTGAAATGCTCTGCATATGCGGTCAGGGTCAAGAAGTTCCTTCGCCACAGGCGGCTAAACCTTTTCGTCAAAACGTGCTCCCCATGGTACAGGCTCCAGCAGCGCCAGGATAATATTCCGGACTGGGTTCTCCAGCTTTGCTCCGTCCCTTCCAAAGAGCCAGGGATACCTTTCTTCACTAGTATTCCATGTTTTTGCGTCTAGGCTAGCTAGTTGCTTTAGACCTTCTCCAACACGCTCGGGCGTCCATGGTTCTAAGGGGGTCCCGACGGTAGCTTCGCTTGATACATCCGGCATGATGAATATGCCTTGACGGTTGACGGTATCTGTGCCGGTGAACCAGATCTTGGGAAGAAGCATTGTAGTCTGCGGCGCAACGTGAAAGTAGAACTCAGCCTCTCGGCGATAAGTCGGCAACATCTGAGGAACCCTCTCGCCAATCACTGGATTGAACCCGCCCTTGAGCACAACCCTACTAGGAATCTCAGTCTCGACGCCATCGCCAAAAGCAAGATCCACAAAGACCTTGGACGAAGTGCCGTGTATAACAGAGCTGATCTTGAAGCCCTTCACGGCAACGCCAAGAGCTTCCGATAGCCACTCAGCAGTAACCTCGTCCGGTGTTAACGGCAACGGCCTTTCACTGTTGAAGGTACCCCTCGGGGCTCGAGATTCCGTGACTAAGTTCCGTCCGCTGATTTAAGCTCTCAGCCACAAGTCTCAACTGCAAATAACACATCTAGCTCACAACCGCATGTCTCTCTCGTCCACTTACTGTTAGTAAAGTCAGGCCATTAACACTAATTATTCGCTTGATAGGACTTGACTTGATAGAATACCTACACAAACAGAGATTCTCATAATACCTCCAGCGAGAGCCATGTGCCTATTGACTGACCTGAATCTCCTCCAAAGCAGAGTTGGTCCCGCGGGAATACATCGGGTTGATTGCGAGACAACAAGATACTAATCGAAGCTGCAGTGTCCTGATCGCATCCATCGTCCGAGGTCCTTACGTCCACATGGCCACCAATCCCGACTTCACCCGTAAACAGGCCGAGGCTGGTGTATGATCTTTGGTCGAACTCAACATGGGCATTGTAAGCAACAACCTGATCCGGCTGAAGCCGTTCCTCAGAACATACCTTCCCAGAGTCTTGACTTTTCTCGCTCTCACAGCTAAGTCGAAGCATCAGGGAGAGAACCCCCCAAGTCCAGCGGGACTGGAGGGGCAAGCCCTCACATAGCTATTTGCTGAATAGCCTAGAGCATGAGGTTCCCCATCATGGGAGTTTTAGAAAGGAGCCTACACGGATAGGGAACCATCCCACCATAATGGGAGCACTGATGATATACTTAGATCATAACGATTACCCGCCGTTACATAAACTTTAGAAACTAGTTACAAGAATCCATCAAGTTAGAACCATTGATCTACCATGCTTTCCGATAACACAGCGATCCCTCAAGACTCCGAACATGCACGTTCTTAACCCCACCCATACCTTCGTTAGCTCGCAAGCACCCCGTCCAGCCTGAGCTTCCGTAGCCCAGACACACGCTCTTCCGGATAAAACTCCCAACGCTGCCACGAGATGACTGCACAGCGGTTCGTTCTCTCTCGCGACAATGGAAAACGCCAAGCACTATAATAAATGCCGCCGTTGACATGAAGACAGATATTTGGAGAAAAGCCTTTCTGGCCTGCGAGATCAGGCTCTATGGTACCATCTAGTTCCCCTCTTCCAGTAAGTCCCAGCTGAGATGCAGGAAGCACAAGGCTTCGACCAGTTGTGGACGCCTTGGCCTACAACCTCGGCCGTAATGACGTTACAGGTGAACCAGCACCCAGTCTTCATGGAGAATGCGCGGGTCAGGTTTGAGTGGCCACATAGAAAGTGGTTGGTGTTCATGATCCAGACACACATTGTGAGCTTTATGTGGAGTCTGTATGAAAGGGCAAAGACTGGTTGGTGATACGTGGGGAGGGGGAGAAACTGTGGGTAGCCAGACAGGTTGCAATAACGGACAATAGACAGATGGAGGTATTCTTGATATCGCCAAGAAGTTAAGTATCATCGATGTCGTTCTAAGAAGCAACAATGAAGATGGACAGACACGAGGAACTGAGCCCTTTTATCTATGTTGCAGGCTGTGTGTCGCGTACGAAGCCAGACCTAATAACTCTCTCATGTGCACGGTATCACACCTGAGTGAGTCTGACCAGCCAGTTGACTAAACTGCAAACTCAAGAAGCAAGGGGTTTGAAAAGAATGTCTAAAGTGCAACGGTTACTGTTTCGGAATGAATTCTCCGGAATAAAATGAAGGGCTGACTTTTCACCGTATTCCGTATTAGGAAGGTTTAATCATATCATGCTGACGGATGACGCTCTTCAGAGCCTTACGAGACATGTCTCCAAGACTTATTCTCATTGGCTAGCGACAATAAATCCATGTTGAAGCGAGCAAGGCGGAATCCTACTGGGCGAATGGCTGTCCACGTAAGACGTGATCAGGCCAGCAACGCTGCTGTGCCGCTCGACAGCTTGAAAATGCAGATTGATAACTGAGAAGTTGTAGAAAACGTTAATTCAGCTACCTGTTTTCTCATGAGCTGAGGATCCTAGATGCAGGAATAGAGACTCATTGGGACTCATTGGCTGAGTGGGGTTGCCTCACTCAAGAAGTAGGACACCATGTCAGCATCGCTTCCAAAGAAGGAGGCCTCATTGAATTAACCGAGACAAATGATGCGGGTCTTCCTACTTGATACTGATAATAGCCTCAATGGCCCCCATAGCTGCCTGCTGTCTACTGACATATTGATGCAGCCTCACTCCATCGCTACCGGAAGCATAGCTTTCATGTTAGTACGATATGATCTGGTGATGAGGCATCAATATTATAGCCCGACGAATCTCGTCTTGAGAATGCGAGGTTGGGCTTTATGGCCTTGTCACGGGAGGGAAGTTGACTGAGGGCCTCACCAATTCGGTGAAATCATACTGGCCGCACCTGAAGATCGGTCAGATAGCAAAATAATGCTGAGTTTAATATACAAACCAGCCCTTAACTGAGGCAGACATATACCACAGTGTAAGTATTAGCCAGCAGTATAAAAACACTGCACAAGAACTGAGAGAGCCAGAATCAATTTCTGAAAAAGATATCAAATCTCAATTAATTACTGTTCTATTCTATTCTATAAACCTCTGACCATCTAACACATCTAGACATCGGATATCAACGCCAATATCTGAGCGCGCCTTTAGACGCAAAGCATAATTCGACCAATTTTCGTCCATCCTGGACTCCATTTCATCTACTTGTTGGAGGACTTGGGCTTCCAAAGAACCCAAGCGAAAGTGATACACAACTTAAGGAACGCCGCAGTCCAGAGCGCTCCGGCGAACCCAACCCAAGACTTGGATAGGAAACCGCCGGAAACAGCACCAGCGAAGAGAAGCACAGCTCCAGTAGCTCTTCGATTTCGATCGGCGTTGTCGTTGATGGGCGCAGTGAAGAGCTTTGCATCGCTCATCATGTCGCAGTACAAACTTGTCAGGACAATAGTCGGCATGGCGTTATACTTGAGGACACGGCTGGCGACGATCTGGCCTGCGCTCTGAAAAGCGAGGATGATGATGGCGGCGTAGTCAGTTGCTGGGAATGAGTCCTGGACTCTCTCGATAATCCAGCCATTCTCGTGCACAGTTTCCCGACCGTGGGGATGGTTATGGACAGCGCCGGTCGTAGCGAGGATAGCGACAAGGCCAGTGAGGAGAGCTTGTATGAGGAATGACGTGATAAGAACCCAACGCTTCTGAGGTCCGAAGAATCGGTGGAAGCTGGAGAAGAAGAGAGCTCCAATGGCGAAGCAGACGATAGCGAGAAAACAGCGAGACCATGCTTTTCCAGGGAGGTTTTCCGGTTGATGGCTGACGCCTAGACCAACAAAGATTGTGTTTCCTGCGGGATGTGAGTTTGAGGTTTGAGATATCAATTGAGGGACATGAACTGACCTGTTTGCATACTGACGAAACAGCCGTACATGTTGAACGCAGCGCTATCAACTAGACCAGCCACGAAGAAGCAAATGAGCAGCAGAATATCACCCCATCGCGTATCAATCTCCGTCGTGAATCTGCTAGCCACAGGGCTCTTTGTCTCTCCCTTTGGCCCAGCTTCGGGGTTATCGCTACCAGAGTCGGGCATCTTGACCGAGATTCGGAGGTTTTGCCGAAGTGCCTTTTTTCTGCTTGCGGTTCAATTCCCAACGTCGACCGTTCTGATGCAACGGTGAGAGTGAGGTCACGAGTATGACGTACTTGAAAAAGTGAAAATGTTGTTTTAGTCGACGCCTCGAAGGTTATTTTAAAGGGAGAGAAGAAAAAAAGAGTCACTCCTTTAATCGGGATGACGTGCTGGGTGGGCCCACTATTATTCGGAGCGAAAATTGTCTGGGCTGAGTGAGAAAGAAATTGGGATCCGGCGACTTCGGCTCTGAATTGCTTCGCCAAGGAGAGTGCACAGACGATGCGTACGTGGACTAGTCTGGGCAAAAAATTGTTAATGCATTCTGTCTTAGTGGATAAGTCGAATTAGATGTCTCAAGATCGCTAAGTAGATATTAAGAATGCAGCCTTTTTTCTTTAAATTGAACGCTACAATGAAGTGTAATCATACCATCAAACGTCCAAGAGAGAAGAGATGCCAAGGTGCACTGCCTCGGATCACTGGGACGCCTTCTATTGACAAAACATTACCAAGAATCGCGTATTGCCAAGCCGGCACTTAGCTTCCCATACCGAGATCACTTTTTCTGGGCATTGAAACACCGCATATTCCGCCAAAAAGGGGGGGCTTCAAGCAAACTCACGGGTTTCTAACCAAGCCCAGTCTGTCATTGCCATATTATGTAACTGAATTCCAAAAGTATATTGCTAAAAGAGTAATGTGAGCGATCTTCAACAGCTCAACTGAGCAAGAGGATAGCTAAATGCGGGTTTATCACAGATTCAGATAGAAAGATGCTCCACGAGACCTTTTGGAATCCTAATTGAACATTCTGTTCCTATCTCAGTCATAGAATATCAATTTTGTTGTCTCGAGTGTCTACTTACCCTGTACGACTACTGTGGCGTTTTGTCTTTTCAACAACATGATTGCAATTATTAGCTGTGTTAAAGCGATAACGCCGATTAGCATCATACAGAAACCCTGAGTTATAGCAATAATTCCTATCATGCTTGAAACTTGTTTAAAGGCTACCAGTCAATTTCCATAACGAAGAAATTCGTGGACTGACATCTGGTAGGTCCAAGCCACATGTGGCGCAGCACCCAGCATAAATGTTTTATGCAGGCAAAATTTAGAGGCGGATTTTCTTCCTCTACGCACCAACTCATAGCTCTCACATCATGTCGACCCCAGCAAACTCACAGCCCGATAGCCTAATACAAGCAGAAAAATGCAAAGAATACTGGGAGTCAGTTGAGTCCGACAATAATGGAATGCTTGGTGGTGTTTTATCCGTCATGCCCTCCGTTTCCCGCATCGATCTTCAAGGCTCGCGAACCTTCCTTGCCAGATTAGGAATAGGAATCAAGAGCGGCAGACAGAGGATACCGAGAGTTCTTGAGGGTGGAGCGGGGTGAGTTTCTGCGAGATAGCTGTGGATTCAAAATACTGACGGTGAATATTCTAGAATTGGCAGGATAACGGAGGGTCTTCTGTTGAAGCTTGCAGATCAGGTCGATGTCGTCGAGCCCGTGGCCAAATTCACAGAAACCCTACGCGGCAAACCCGGCGTGGGAGAAATCCACAACGTCGGTCTTGAGAAATGGGAGCCTAGCGAAGGAGCTGTCTACGATCTTATCTGGATCCAATGGTGCATAGGCCATCTCAACGACGAGGAGCTGCTGCAGTTCTTGGAGAGGTGCAAATCTGTGCTGGAAAAGAAGCATGGGCTTATCGTGTTCAAGGAGAATTTGAGCACATGGGGGCAGGATAAGTTTGATGAGCTTGACGGCAGCGTTACAAGGTGAGAAATTCAGCTGATTTTTGGGACTTGGTGACTGATGAGTGAACAGGGAGGATGAGAAGTTCCAGCAGCTTTTCAAAAGAGCGGGGCTGAAGTTGGTGAGATCAGATATGCAGCACGGATTTCCGGTTGTCAAGAACCGTCAACTACTCCCGTTGAAGATGTATGCTCTTCGACCAGAGCAATAAACAACACCACGGTTTTCTCTCATTTGCATCTAGTTCAGCAAGTAAAGTCAGTGCACAAAATGCCACTTCTATATTTGTCAGTATGTCACGTATCTCGAAGCCACAAAATTATGCCAAGCCAACAACTTAGACGCGCGAGCCGCCATCTTAGCCCGGTGATTGGCTGCCGAAGAAGCGTACCCAACCAACAACTTATCGAGCAGACGATCGAAGAGACCTTCCTTGTCCAATGGGCTTCAGTGCATACATCATAAGAGGCAGCAAATACTTAGGAAAGTCTTCCTGCACTTCAGACCGGATAAGCATCAATCCAGCTTTGCGAAAAATAGCTCTGAAGCCTTCATCTGTTCTAGTCAAACGATCAGCACGAACCTCGAGGTTAGTTCGCGACCTGTAAGCATACCGTGTTACCGTGTTGTCGACCTCGTCGTACATACACACCCCACAATCACTCAAGTTCTCCTTCAGAACAATGACCCCATCGGCACTCAATGAAGCAGCGCAGCGCTGGAGGTATTTGACGAGGAGAAAGTCGGATATTTGACAGGCACACCATTGCGTCCAGATCAAGTCATACTTCAAGACTTGTGGGCGCCAATCCTGCAAGCCGATGTTGTGAATCTGGCCTATACCGGGGGTATCTACCAAACCAGCGGTGAACTTGGCAACGGGCTCAATGATATCTACCGTCTCAGCGACATCGACCAGCAAGCCTTTAGTGATCCTACCAATTCTACATGAGACAGTCAGATAAATGTGAAATTATATGTCTAAAGATTTACTAACCCAGCTCCGCCTTCTAGCGCTCTCGAAATCCGGGGCTTGCCAATCCCCAGCTTAGCTAGGAATGACCGCGAGCCCTGTAAGTCGATTCTCGACACGGAGGGAAAACCGCCCAGCATGCCGTCGACGCTAGCGGTGACATTTTGCCAGTATTTCATTGCCTCATCCATTGATATCAACGAATGGGGAAGTGGATGTTGGACCATGTTGAATGATGTTGTCTGGAGTCGAAAAAGGTTACAGTATTTCGAGGGAGGTTTTTCTCGTATCGCCGGTAGAACCGGGTCAAAAATAACAGATGTCTAAAATGCCTGAGGCAGGGGTGACTAAATACACTCCACTTGGGTAGAAGCGAGGTCTAGATTTTGGTCTTAACTCACCGACAGATGGGGACTAAGAAATACCTCGTTCTCGCACCATGCACTTTAGTAGAATGCAGTATCGTTGGGTGCTAATATGAGACGACACATAGAACTTAGGAGGGATGTTCAAATCACCGAGGTCTATTCTATCGAACGTATGACTTGAGAGAAAATTCTTCCCGAGGTGTAACGTGATCCCATACCCCTGTCACGAACACCAGCTAGGGTGAAGTTTAAACCAGATATAACGCCATTGCTGGAATATTGGTTTTGATAGCTTAAGTATGAGGCTGGAATCTTTGCGAGCTGATACCGGCCTCTAATACCGATATTGAAATAGCATGCTGGCTCACACTGGGGAGTATGAGTATCTTGTAAACAACCTTTAATAACAGGCCTATGTTCACAGCCCCAGATGATAATCATTTCCCCAGAGAATTTGACTTGACGGCGGAAAAGTGAATGCTTAGCTGAAGTAAGAAAGCATCTTTGATAGTGACGTTTAATCATTCAATTCATTATTGTAAAACGTTGTAGACTAATTATCCCGTCGTGCTCAGGCCTCGGGCTTTTGGCCATAAACAACATGTCTAGAACCTGTTAGTACTCCACGCTTCAAAAACTTAAGGATGACTTACATAGGCCACCAAGCATGGATGCGTCTGTCTTTCATATCCGTCCTAACCTTTGCCAAAAACACCTCTACCTCCTCAGGACTCCACCCCAGGCCTTTCGTGAAGAGCACCATAGAAAGACCGGACAGCTCACCAGCAATGTTATGCTTACACCAAAATCCTAAATGGTCAGCTTAACTCCCCCTAGTAACAAACAACGTACCAAGTTCCTTGTAATAAGGATCAGCAGGCCATCTATTAGTCGGCCACTTGTACACCACCTCGGTAACATTCACAAACCCCGCATCAATCATCTGCTGCTTATAAAACTTCGCACTCTCCGCCGTGCGACCAAATT
Organism: Fusarium begoniae; assembly: GCA_013186755.1. NCBI lineage: Eukaryota > Fungi > Ascomycota > Sordariomycetes > Hypocreales > Nectriaceae > Fusarium > Fusarium begoniae. Next base: position 4,077 of record JAAOAG010000051.1, on the reverse strand, counting down.
TATTCGTCGCTTCGATCATGAAACTGGACCACTGCTCGATGTAAGAGTCCTTTTTGAGAGTGCCGTCGTCGCATTGGGCAGGGAATGTTATGTCTTGGCACTCAACCCACCCGCCGGGACTGAGCGCCTTGAAGGATTGGGCGAAGAATTTGGGAAAGTCGCCGATTGAGCCGGTCATCATGCGGGCGAAGATGAAGTCGAAGTTGTAGGAGAATGTCCATTCGTCTTCGAGGTCGTCGACTTGGAACTGGAGATTTGTGGGGAGGCTGTCATTGTCAGTGAGAATGAGCTGAAACTTTCAAGTTGGAGGGCGTACAAATTTGGTTGGATGGGGCTGAGATCAATGCCGATGACCTGGAAGTATTAGTACGATGTGATTTGATGAGTGAGATGAGGTGTTGTACCTCAGTTTCGGGGTGAGCGTCAGCAAAGTCAATTGCCCAGACGCCAGTACCGGTTCCTGCATCAAGAGCGCGGCTCAAATGCTTGGTATCTCCAATCGGACTAAGATAAAGCTTCCCGCCAAGAGTGAGGGTGAACAAATGATGTTGGAGATCTACGTAGCCCAGTTAGTCCATGTTGGTCAATACCCGTATAGACTCACTCACCTAAACGTTCTTGCTCAGACTGATAAAGCGCAGGGTTAGTGATGAATTGACGAGACATGTGGCCTCATACCGAATCATTGGGGAGTACATAATTGACTGCAAAAATCAGCGACATACATGTTTGAAATGATTGAGATTCACGTACTGGACTCTCTGAAAGCGTGGTATGTTCTTCCATTCTCGGTGCGATAGGCCATGATGCTTGAATTGATCGACGCTGTACTGCTCGCAGCATCCTCCTATATTCGTTAGTTAGCCCAGTCCACCAATAATCCCATGGTGCATACTCCGATCGCTGAATCGTCATCAGGAAAATCATGCTCGCTCTATAAATCATTAATTCAATTCCCTTAAGCAAGCTTTGAAGCGAACCTCGGCCTGCAGCGCGCTCTCATCAGTCGTGGGAGCCTGTCTATCTCCCTCAGTCACAGCTGTCTTGAGATCTGCAACGTCATCACCCGCCTGCTTCTCAGCCTGTGTATCGGCTGTCATCGTTCCAATGTGTTTAAGTGCGACGTTGCGCTGTATGTTGCGAATCGGCAAAAAGACGTTAAAATGTGAACAAGAAAAGAACATGATTCCCCCCTCCATCTGAATAAGCAAGATAACGTGCCGAACGGCGCCTCGTTACTGGAATAAAAGGTTGCGGGTGAAGAGACAACTAAGCACAACTGACGTGGCTTGTGGCTAGCATGTTAAAACAGTCACTTTCTCGACTGACTTCTCTTTCAAGGCAATACTCAACCTCGATTCTCGGATCATCGACCCCAAAACGATGCCCTCTCTCCGATCCCAGCGATTGATTTCCCGGGTTCCGCGGTCGATGGCGTGTAAACTAGAGCGATAGAGGATGGTTTTAGCGGTCTAGAGGGTCTAGCGCTGAGTTTAGTCCGCTAAAGATTATGTGGAGGGGCTGGAACCCAAGAGAGCTTCGTTTGCATTCGCTGTCCCGCCGAGGGCTTGGAACATTAATGATCCTCCTTGGCCTGTAGAATTGTTTCTTTTTGTAAAGCCAAGTCCCCACGGGTTCGGCCCGTTGGTCTCTAATCGTAAACTATTCCCGGGAACCAACAGCTTCAACGCTTGGTGATATAAGCACCGATAATTGTTGAAGATTATTCTTGGCATCGCCATCATGGCTGCAGCTTTTTCCCTTGGCCATTTGCGCGAAATCGCTGGTGATGTTCGTCCATCAATTGCAATCGCAGGACTCGTGGTAGTGTTCCTGGCACTCTGGTCTGCCCTCTCAACTTGGCGGCAGTACAACCGCCTGCGCGAATTTAAAGGCCCTCGCCTAGCAGCCCTCTCGAAATGGTGGTTAATCAAGAAAGTCGGCGGTGGAAGAGCTTACCTCGACTTTTGGGAGGTCACTAAGCAATATGGTAAATTATCTAGTAATCGCATCACATCCCATGCTTACATTACAATCTTGACAGGCTCAATCGCCCGAGTCGGACCCAACGATCTTCTCACCGACGACCCAGAACTAATGCGCCACATCCTCAACGTACGAACTGAGTATCGGCGATCAGATTGGTACGACGGCATGCGCTTCGACCCTGGCAACAACAACATTCTCTCCTGGCGCGATGAAGACGAGCATTTCAAGCTGCGCTCTAAAATGTCAGCTGGCTACGGCGGCCGCGAAGTGGAGAATCTCGAACCAAAGATTGACAAGAACATACTCACATTCATGGCGTTATTGGGAAAATACGCGGATAAGAAAAGGGCTGTTGATTTTGGTCGGCGCGCGCAGTTTTTTACTCTAGATGTCATTTCGGACCTGGCGTTTGGTGAACCGTTTGGGTTTCTGGAGACGGATTCTGACGTGTACAAGTATATCCAGATCACGGAGGAGACGCTACCAGCTGTGATGGTGACAACTGTTGTTCCGTGGCTGGTCAAGGTCTTGAGTTCGCCACTGTTTAAAAGCCTTTTGCCGTCGGAGAAGGATAGGCTTGGCTTTGGGAAGTTAATGGGGTGAGTGAGAGTTCTAACGGTGTTTGATTGACTTGGGTGAAATGGAAGTACTGACGGATTGAAGAATTGCGAAACAGGTCACTGCTGAGCGATTCGGACCTGATAAAAAGGTTCAGAAGGATATGCTTGGGTCTTTTGTTGCTCATGGCCTTACACAAAAGGAAGCAGAGTCGGAGATTCTGTTGCAAATGTAAGTCCCAGGCCCAATTTGTGTCTTGGCTAATGGTTGCAGTGTCGCGGGCTCGGATACAACAGCTACAGCCATTCGCTCAACCATGCTTCACATCATCACAAACCCCCTCGTATACAACAACCTCCGCACCGAAATCTCAAAAACCCACTTCTCAGAACCCATCATTCCCGACTCAATCGGCCGTGATCTCCCCTACCTCCAAGCCGTCATAAAAGAAGGTCTCCGCATATTCCCCCCCGTCGCAGGTCTAATGTCCAAACAAGTCCCTCCACAAGGCGACACCTGGAAAGGAAAGTTCATTCCCGGCGGTACTAAAATTGGATACTGTGCGTGGGGAATCTTTCGCCGTGAGGATATCTGGGGTTCTGATGCGGGAGAGTTTAGGCCAGAGAGATGGTTGGAGAGTGAGGGTGAGAAGTTGAGGGAAATGGAGAATGCGCTGGAGTTGATCTTTAGTTATGGACGATGGCAGTGTTTGGGGAGGCCGGTTGCTTTGATGGAGTTGAATAAGGTCTATGTTGAGGTAAGTGGTATGTTGATTGAGAGGGATGATGCTAATTGTGTGCAGTTGCTGAGACGGTTTGACTTTACGATTTGTGATCCTACCAAGCCTTGGACTGTGTTTAACTGTGGTATTTTCTCACAGTCTGAACTGATGGTTCGCGTTCAACGCAGAGATTGAACTGTCAAGGGTCATCTGATTACGGCTACGGAGACATGTACAATGGACTCGCTGGATTCCTGTATGTACTATGATAGTTTACTTCCAATTGCGTTTGCTCAGATCAGTGTGTTTGTAGCTGGAAACCTTCAGAATCCGTAAGCAATAACAAAGGTTCTCAGCAATCCGGAACAACCTCAGCCATCACCTTGCTTGATTTGTTCTCCAATAACTACCTATCTGGGTGCACATGCAGTCCGATAGTTTTTGGGCAGTGTACGGATAGCCGTAGCGAGATGCAGCGGGCTGGATGTGGCAGTGAAACAGGCAACGGGAGGAATTAAGCATACCTAGGTGAGCGAGACAATAGCAAACACATGACTAACCGGGCAAGCACATGTCGATTGTACCTAAACAGTAACACAGCAGCCCGGAAAGTGGTGTTTCCGAGTACCGCTGTCACTTCACTGACGATTCAGCTGCAACCTCCCGCCAGATTGACTCCACTATTCCTGTTTGTGCAATGCTAAAAACCAAGCATTCAGCTTGCAGTTGCGGGCACTGTTTGTCGGTGCGGGCAGGTGCTGTTTGCTAGAAGTTGCGGTCTTGCAATGCACCTGCCCGCACCGACAAAC
>JAAOAG010000050.1:0-67078 GCA_013186755.1 Fusarium begoniae | reverse complement strand
GGAGGAGGAGGACGACAGCTTTGAGGGCCTCGACGAGTACATCTCCGTCGATATCGACGTTGAGGTCGAAGAGGAGGAAGACGAAGGCGGCGACGACGATAGCGATGACGATGAACCTGTTGTTCAAAAAGTCCTCCGAAAGAGAGCTCGCCTGGAATCCGAAGTGTCATCCCGATCGAACAAAAAGGCACGACCAGCTCCAGGGCTCAATGCAGAAGATTGGGTCGCCAATTACGACCAAGAGCACCCGGTGGCCGAAGATGACGCTTGGCTACTTAACTTCCAGAAAGGCATCAGCAAGCTCATCGGTCGGCATTGCCAATGGGCCCGGACAGGCATATCCCCTGAGTGGTTCAAGCTTCCTCGAGAAGACAGGGAGATGACTTTTGGCTTCCGAAGCATGCTTTCGCGGGCACCTGCAGCAGGAATGGCCGGGATATTGTTCAGCGGAATGCCACGACAAGTGCAAAAGGTCTTTGGCAACCCTAATGTTCGGGCTGAGGACCTCCTGGAACTGCCAATCATACCACCAGGGCTTACTTATCGAGGAGTGTACGTCGATGTCCCGACGAGGATCCCTGAGGAGCACATCGTCAAAAACTCGTCGACCTTTGGGGGCAGGGCTCCGGTCAAGGCTCTTCGCAATGAGGCTGCACTACGCGACATACTCCAGGCGAAAGCTTATCTCGGGTCTTCCGTTGGTCGCAAAGGGATCTGTGGTCGAGTCCGAACCCACGAAATGGAAAGCAACAAGAATCAGAGCAAACCTTATGGTCATTATGGCTATACCTGTCAGCCTGACGTGCTTCCAAACTTCCGCTTGGTCTTCGTCCTCGACCAGCCTGATGATGAGGAGGGACAAGACACTCAACGATGGATCCCGGTGTTTTTCGAAGGCCTCTTGATGACCTACCTGGGAATGTACATCAAGGAGAACGTACCTGCCGAACTCCAAGACCACCTGGCAAGAATAGTTCCCCGTGCTTCCTTTGAGCTAAATGAACAACTCCGCCAAGGCCTTTCCTTCCCTAGCCTTGGGTCAGTAAGCCTCAACATCGCCTGGCCGTTAGTTCAAGGCACCAGTGGTGGCATGGTCAGAGCGAAGCGCTGTGGCAATCCTGGGTGTCGCAAGCCCTTGATTCATGGACAGGAAAAGTCTGAGCCTGGCCAGCCGGCAGTGAGGAGATTGCGAGCTCTACAAGGTGATATTCTTGGCGGACGCTACTGCAAAGCCTGCCTGGATGCGCATAACTCCAATGGTGCTTGGAGAACACGCGAAGGGTATGCCAACGGGTGCTTCCCTCAAGAGATTTGCGTTGATGGCATAAACGATGCGTGGTTTGCTGCAGGTAACCCTCGAAAATGCTACAATAATGCATGCGGCGTGGAAATCCCAAAGGGCAAGCTTCTTTATGGCTTCAACTCGGGCATTCGATGTGGCCGGTGCGATCGTTTTCGAAGGGCGTATGGCGAGGAATGGGGCATGATCCTGGACGATGGTGAGAATGATGAAGGCAAAGACGTGGCCCCAGGAGGACGCTCTACCATCCTACGATGTGCGAGTGTCGGCTGCATGTCTCCCACATCCATGTTCTACGGGACCTTCGTCAACTTAATCGAGGACACGGATATGGGACTTTGGCGTTGTATCCCCTGTGACTGGGCGTGGTCACTTTATCGTCTTGACGTCTCGGAAGTGATGCAACAAGGTGATGCGACGAAGGCTCTACCTCCTGGCCCAATCTCACATCACAGACATAACTGCACTCACTGTGTCGATTGTGGTCATTATGCCACACCAAGGGAGTGGACTTGGGTGGAAGGCTCAGGCTACAGGTGCGACCTCTGTGCCGGCAAGCGAACCATCTCGACGATTCACTTGGGGCTGATTTCAACAGCTTCCGGTACAAAGGAATGCAAGAACCCAGCGTGCGACCGGACTGATGCAAATTGGGATCGCTGGCACTACGAGGAGTCCAATTCAAGGGACATAAGCAATGTCCGTTGTGATCGCTGTCATCGCTGGTGGACACGAACCGGCCAGGAATGGAAAGAAGCTGAGCGGGACTTTGAGTGCGCCAACCCTCTTTGCGATAAAAACAGAGAGAACTCCGAAGGCGATCTTCGCAAGTGTTCCGATGGTTTGACTCGATGTGCCAGATGCCAATCGTGGTGGAAGAGACACTCAGGCACAGAATGGACCCCACCACTTCCAAGGCCAGACAACTGTGAGAATCCAGCTTGCGGAGTTGGTGGTTACTTGACTCGAAACGAAGATGGTCGTTGTAGGTGTTCCGCTTGCTATACATACTTCCGCAATCACAACAGGGAGCGTGTGCCTGGGGCCCCTCCGTCAGAATGGCGACAATGCTCCGCCCCTGAATGTGACCGGACCAGCGACAACTATCATCAGCCTTTCAGAAGGTGTTCGGACGACCAGTTTCGATGCCCTCGGTGCGCGAAGCATTTCAGAATTCACAACTTGGACTGGCCTCAGAAGCCATAGGTAAGTCTTGTCTTTTCCCATGGGAACTATATTACGAATGCATTCCCTGTCCCATACCTGTAACTGTTTTACGCGCCATGTCTCTCTTTTCCCCCCAATTTCCTGGCTTCCACAGCTTCGTCTATTCCAGGCAATAACGAATCTGGTGGTTTACTAACATCCTCTGCACACCCTGGTGTTTACACTGTCTCCTGTTGCTTCGTGGTGTGTTCTTCTGGCCGTTAAGCCAACCTTCTGAGGTCAGTCAGGATGGTGTTAAGGCCGTTTTGCCTACCTTCTGGGGTAAAAGCCAGAATGGATGTGAAGGCCGTTTTGCCTGCCTCCTGAGATCAGTCAGGATGGTGTCAAGGCTTTTATGCCTGCCTTCTGATATTACAGAATGGTGGTTGGTGAAGGAAGTACAACATTTGGAAGCAGCAGATGAACGCTAGGGTGCGGCGGGGGATCTAGAACGACGGCTGGCACCTTCTCGTGGTGTTCTAGGTCAGTAACCTTTGGGTCATGATACATCTCATGAATCCCTGGGCGAAGCTAAGACCAGCCTTTAATTTCGTAGAAGTTGTATGTATCGAACGTTTAGAAATGAGTGAGCGACGAGAATATAAATACTTTACATACTTGCAAATAGTGTCTTCTTTTGGCACTACGAGCCTCATTGAGCAATTCTTAAAGAGAAGTACCAAAGGATTCCACTATATATACTCTATCATATCTAAGGCTATGGTAATTTCCCCCCGTCAATCTTTGGAGTGTTGCTTAATCTGAGCCTCCATTGGTGTGGCACAATGACCACAATCAACACAGTGAGTGCCGTTATGTCTGTGATGTGAGATTGGGCCAGGAGGTAGAGTCTTCGTGCGTCTCCTTCTCCAACACGCGATATCATAGGTACACCATCACAGTCAACAAAAGTAAGGGCTGTCGACCCTGTGGTAAGGTCCTCGAAGCCACCAAGCCGAAGTTGTCCAAATACTATCATATTGCCAGTAGTTGATTAAAGTCAAATGCGGGAGAAAGTACCTTGGGCAGAGGATGGAGCCGTAGCATCGATGGTAGGCGAGGCAGCGGGATGCGCAATATCATTTTCGACCATCTCGTCGGCCTTATTGACCGCGTCGATCGTGTCGGCGTCCATCAGGCGTCCAGCCGGCTCGTTGAGATCTTGCATGTGGGAAGACATGAGCCGTTGTAGTTTGGTATATTAACAGCTTTCTTGTTGCGAGGGAAAGGTTAAGTGGGGTTGTGGGAGCATGAATCTTTGGAGAAGTTCCCAGGTGACGGAGTAACACAAGGGCAAGCTGGCTCCACCTTAACTGTAACAACTATCATTCACTGGATGGTAGCAATGATTGGGCTGACAAGAGTGTTGCCAGACGTTAGACACGTGTTAGGTCATCATGCAGAAGTTAGAGACTCTTTTGCCCTACTATCGTTCCAAGTAGGACGATCTGTGCAAGTTGATAGTCCAGAGACTGTCAAGTCTCTCATAGTTCCTGTACTGGTAAGCCCCTTTGGGACTGAGTCAAACTGTTTTTATACTGTTCCGAAAGGAAGTATCCATATTGTGAAGAACTTTTGACATTCAAATCAACTCTGGTTATGACTTAATGGGGCCTATGAACTCTGACTTGAGCTGATTTGGCAACATGAGGGGCTTAACTCGACTAGACGTGACCGCACATGAGAATACTTTGCTTCACGAGCATGAGAGGGGTCGGGAAAATCATCGCTCGTTTCAATCCTGACATATTTCTTTTGCCAAGTATCTGATCTACTGTGTCAAGGCCGATTATCGAGCCTTGCTCACTTAAGTCTCCAATCCCTTATTTTTCTTGTATGAACATGATGTACAGTGGACCAATTTCACTATTGTCAAGTCTGATTAGCAAGATACTCTGATCTGGGATTCATCAATGTCTCTCGGTGAAAATGTCGTTCGTGTCGTTCGTTCGCACACCTTCGCAGCCGTTTAGCATCCCCGTCACTCAAACAAATGCTCCTACAAGTAGTATCCTGATGGATGCAGTGAACCGGGATATTGTACTCTACAAAACCATTCCTCCAAGTGGATGACTTCTGATATCAGAAGTGGCCTGTAAGAATGTCCAGGTTCATTGGTTTTGAGTGACAGAACGTACCGTTAGAGATAATGCTCTCCAAAATGATCTCCGTCACCGCCGCGCTCAGTCTCTCTTAATATACTGTCCAGATATGTACCGAATCCGGGAGGCATGGCAATAAGTACAGCAATAGAGTTTGTAGGCATCTTGCTAACATGAGCAGCAGTGTAACTTTACCCGACAAAAAGGGTTATCCAGGGCCGCATCTCCTTGCGGTAAACCTAGACAGAATTATATAAACATGACAATGATATAATGCGTATGATGCAAGCATCAGCCATCAGGCATAGAAACTACAAATAACATTGTCGTAAACAAACTGCGTAATGACCTCAGTGGCCTCTAAAGCTTCTTCTTTATTGCTGTAACTCGATCTATTGGACCGTGGTCTCTCCCCTGAACACGTACCAAGGGTCTGTATAGGTAGGCTACCTAAAACAGGCCTTGCGGTTGCCTTACTACAGCGATGACGTAATTCGTCACGTGTCTGATCTTACTGATCAAGCCATGGAAGTTTCACAGACATTGTTCATTTTAACCTCACACCAAAAGCGAATCCCCAGCAATTCTCACCAGGAATAAGCTGTCGCATGTCAAGTACCCGCCTTCTGAATTTACTCGCCAACGACTTCCAGTTTGACACAATGAAGGCTGTTGCGTGCCTAGCTGGCCATCGGATCATCGACGCTTGTAAGCACACTCTGCCTGTAGAGTTGTCGCCCTCATCCCGAAGTAAGCAATATATGTCCCCCGCTGCATTATCCCGCTCCAGAACTTTTGGGATACTGAACATCTGCAGAATCGTCACTTCAATGATCGCAAGAAAATAAGGAAAACAGCAAACAAGAGAGACATAAAGGCACGCGTTTTGCATTCATTAGAATAATTCGGAAGACCTTTTTGCATCATGGTCAAGTTCAGATACGACTCTACATCGGAACCCCAGAACAATTACAAACCTGCCATGCACTCAAGTAACACCAAACACAAGTCGGCCTACCATCCGGCACAGGCACAGGCACAGCAACAAACGCAGGCCGCGGCCAGCCACGCAGGCACAACAACAAATGCAGGCCGCGGCCAGCCACGCAGGCACAACAAATGCAGGCCGCGGCCAGCCGCACAGGCACAACAACAAATGCAGGCCGCGGCCAGCAACACAGGCACAACAACAAATGCAGGCCGCGGCCAGCCGCACAGGCACAACAACAAATGCAGGCCGCGGCCAGCAACACAGGCACAACAACAAATGCAGGCCGCGGCCAGCCGCACAGGCACAACAACAAATGCAGGCCGCGGCCAGCAACACAGTACGAAAAAGATGGACGTGGGAGCAGACGAAGCTCCGTTAATGCCAGATTCCGAGGCAGTATGTCTGCTACAGACAGACCCCAGACATCTCTACGCGTCACCGAATTTATCTATCCCGTCTCTCACACACAAGCACACAAATCACATACAATCTACTCACAGACGAGTCGTATATTCCTCGACCTCAATCTCGACAAAGCCACATCGCTGAGACTGTCCGTCCTGGTTCGCGCGAAAGTCACAAGGAGAACATAGCGCGCCATGACCACACGAGCATCGATAACAGTGGACGCATACTCTGGTGCGAAAGCTGCTCTTGTGGTCAGGAGGCATATCAGCAGGGGGCTTGTTAGGTACCTGGGGGTAGAATTCACTGATGGGCGTGTTCCGCTAAACGGAGGAAGAGCAATTGATCTGAAACGTTGTAGTGGGTAAGTTGGCGGCTATCTCATGCTACGCAACCCACCCCGCTCAACTTCCTGACCGCACGTCTCTGCGCCAAACAAATACATCATTCTTAATAACATCATCTCAAAACCGAGGTCCGTTATGGTACATTTCTGCCTGCATCACAGATATGATAGCGGCACGGGAGGAACTCTGCGACCACCGTCGGTAGTCGTCTGGTACATCGACCTTTTGAACTGATTCAAACCATTATCAAAGAACGTTCGGACAGGATGTGGGATACTCTGAACGCTAAGCTGAGGAAGAGTCGAAAGTCGATTGAGACAAGGATTCAAACCACTATCAAAGAACGTGCGGACAGGATGCGTGTGTGAGGCTTGTGATGTGAGTATCAGCAGTGAGGGGGTCTATCAACTCAAAATAACACTCTTACCAAATCAGTTCAGGCAGTAATACGCTGGCTTGAGTTATAAGATGATATGTAGTTTCTACTAGAATTCGCGAGGTCATTATATATTTCTAACCTGTCATTGACCAAGTCAACGTACTCATGGTGAACGGGAACCGGGGTCATCTAACGGGCTTATGACATAAATTATGATGGGTGACTCTTGAATTCGCTGTTCGGCGTCGCGGGACACAATAAGCTGCCCAATATGAACACCGAACATCCAACCTGGTCAGTCATAGTTCCAGTGAATGATCATGTACATACCAGTGAACCAGAACATGGGGTCGCGCCAAACACTGGTGGCGGGCTTACCAGGGAGTGCTCGAAGGTGGGAAGTTCGGAATTGCAAGGAGGCATGTACTTGTCGTCTTCAGTATTTTGCAAGGCAAATTTGTGCGATGGAGATAAGTTGAATATTAGTGCATGAAGTGTGGATTGTACTCGGATTTGCTGTCTCCGTCCGGGACAAGCTTTGGGTGTCTGACGTCATTGGTGGTTGTAGGGGGTGGATACCTGAAGTGCCTGCCTGACAACATGATTCGTACTCTGCAGCTCAACACGCAGACATTCCTCTCCACACATCGCAACATACACAGAGGCTATCAACAGACTTGGGCAACCATAATCCGGGCCAATAATCGCAACTATACAGACTTATGTGGTGAGTGTTCATTACAGTTGGATCGATAAAGGCCCTCCCTCAGATATTATGACATTATGTTCCCAGTGACTCTGGAATTGTCCGTCCACTTGGCCCAAACGTCTCGAGTAAACCCAATCTCGATACCTTCGAACGAAGCTGATCTCCGACTCTACAGATATCTTCCTACCTTCATCACGTACCCGAAAGTCGACACTGTTGCCGAAGGTTCATGCAGAACATCTACCGGCTTGTTTTTACTTGATGAAGCCTCGGCTGAGGGGATAATGATGTCAATCTTCCAGCGGATCTTGGAGGGTTGGTGGAAGAGCCAAGCGAGCACGCGGAGCGCATTAGTAGAGCGCCGAGGTTGAGATATTTGAAATGTAAGAGCTTCTCACGAGGGTCCTCCGTGGTAAGCGCTTATCGAGCTCTTGAAATTCCGATCAACTGAGTCCGTTTAAGGTCACCAGAAGCTCTGTGTCGTTTCGATTCCGACCCTGTTCCACGAAACAGAAAATCCACGAGATTCTGACAGATGTGGTCTCAAAATAGGTATGCATTGCTTACTGCCCTTCATATGTTCCGCAATCGCGCCATCCTTCATCAAAGTCTCTGAAGGATCTCTTGCCCCTTCTCGTATGTCATTACATTAGGATGAGTAGGAAGCTTACCATGAAAAAGACCAGATATGAGGCTAAGACACTTATGTGTGGCGCGTGAATTTCGTATTCATTGGGGACGCCCTATTCGAACACTTAAAAGCAAATCTGGCTTTAACGACTTTGACTTACGAGGGCGAGGGCGAGGGAGAGGGAGAGGGAGAGGGAGAGGGCGAGGGCGATAATGTTGTTGGTAGTTTCTTAATGGTAATAGTAATTGCTTGCTTGTTATGGTCATGGCTAAACTGGGCACGCGACAAAGCATCTGGCGTGGCCTGGTCAAGCCTTGATCCTGATGCGATGGATGCATGCATGCAGTTGGTGAGACGAGACGAGACGAGACGAGACGAGCAACTGGCGATGTCATCGACCAAGCAGAACCTTCACATCAAAGACAGGAAAACAGTGACAGTGCCAAGCCGGCGAACACGGCGCGCAAATCTCTTGGGGGACTTTAACAATAGGTTCAGCTTGACTAGGACTGTCACAGGCCGAGGCCAAGATGGTAATATTATCTGAGTGTGCTAAATAAAGCAACTGCCCAGCTACGGCACTTGCATGAAACAATGTGGATGCAGTATGTCGCCGAAAGGATATTGGTGCTTAGGTACATCGGCCAGTCTGATGGAAACTGGTAGCTTCCTCTTGAGATGGCAGCTCTCTGGAAGGTCCGGTCCTTGATAGATCGTAGCTCGGTGTTAAAGCAAGAAACTGCAGATAAGTCCTCTGCACGCTGGCTAAGCTCCTTGATTTTTATATCCTTTTCCTTGATGATGGCCTCCATCTCTTGACTGTATTGTTCTTATGATCCCCGCAGATCCTCGAGCGCTTCTTTGTTTGCCTGGTTGAGTTCTCTCTTGAGAGTCCGGTCCTCAAGAGATCGTACCTCGGTATTAGAGCAAGACAACTCTGCTGATAAGTCCTCTGCACGCTGGCTAAGCTCCTTGATTTTCGCAACCTTTTCCTCGATATGGCCTCCATCTCTTATCTGCGGCCGGGTTGCCCATAAAGCAAAGGGAGTGGTTCGGTAAGCCGCTATATAGAACAACATGGCTTTAGCACGTCGCCGCCGTCGCCGCCATTGTGCGAAATAACGTGGCTTTGGCATATCTTGCCGCCCTTACTGCCCTGGCTGACAGTCTGAGAAACAATGTGGCTTCGGCACGTCGCTGAAGGTTATTGGTGCTCATATCGGTCGGTCCTTGAGATTCCGGTCCAAGGATGCGGCTCGGTTGCCAATATAGCCGAGAGAGTGGTTCGATGGTGTACTGGTGTGAAACAATGTGACTTCGGCACGTCGCCGAACGAATACTGGTGCTCATATCGACCGGTCCTTAAGAGTCCGGGAGGAGGACGCGGCCGAGAGAATGTGTTGCTGTATTAAATCATGTATGACAGCTTTTCTTTGTGGTTTCTATGACTTTATGGTTATCGCATCTCGTATGTCTTTTCCGTTGATCAAGCTGCTATTAGCCGCGTTCGAGGCGCTGATTTGCTCGTGGACTTGTGAATTGTCCGTTGGAATAACGAAATCGATATGCAAGCTTCCAAGTCGTTGGTTCTTTGCCGAGGGGTAAAAGCCAGGATGCTCGGCAAGCCGGTGGTCGTGATGTGACGAGTGGCCTGGGTATTTCGGCTGCTCGTAATCTTGAAAAAACGTGTAAGGATTGAATGCGTGGTATTTAATCCGGAACGAAAAGGGGTTCTCTCGTTAGAATGTATTATCATAGATTTCAGGGCGGTCCTGAAAGGACGAAGGCCTGTCTTGAAAGCGAGCGTGTTCGAGCAAGGAGGAAGGCGTAGTGGGGTTGGGTTGTCATCTTGGAAAAACGTGTGAGGATTAAAGGTCTGGAATTTGTTCGGGAATGAAAATGGGTTCTTAAAATGATATTACCTTACTTAAACCACTTCCGAGCAAGGAGGGCCGTGGTGGGGTTGACTTGCCAATAGAGCTGGGGAAGTGGCTCAGTCTAAGGCCGCGCCTTAGGGAGCAAGAAAACATCAAACTTCAGCTCATGATATTAAAATATACTCAGCGAAAGATATACTAAACTTAGGAAAGATATGCCAAACTTGTGCTAAGTTACCTAAGTCTTTTCGCACTTAGAATCAGAATCCCAAGTGTCTTTCCTCCCCGTCACTACCTAACATCAACATGACTCATGTCCTCGGTTACCTCTTGCTGTTTTTGAGCTTCTGCTACAAGCTCGGTCTCCTCAACCCTGTAATGGATACAAATAAGCACATTCGATCCGACGGGGCTACAACACAGTCTACAGCCCCAGCTGCCACGACCATTCCTCAGCCCGCAGTCAAGTCTGCAGCACCCAAATTACAGCCTGTGCAGGCTGGGCACCTTCGATCCGGCATGCCTTGAGTTCCTGTAGTCCTCTTCTTCCGCAATTGCTGCAGCTTCCGCCTTGAGCCTCTCCTCCTCTATGCGCTCTTCAGCAACGATGCGCTTGTGCTCCTCCTGTAGCTTATGGAGCTCAAACACCTGCATAGCTGCTTTCCATGCGCGGTCATACACATATACTATGCTACCTGCATAACTAGCTGTTGTGTGGGTTTAGGCGTGAGTACCTAGTCGATCTTAGGCGCCCAGTCGACGAGGAAGGCGGTCAACGGGGAGGGGCTTCAAAGTTAGCAATACCGCTATAGCATCGTATAATCAAGAACCTACGATGATGCCTGCTTCGTCACAGCAATCCATCTCCCCACCCTAACCCGACCCGACCCGACCCAAAGAAGAGATCTCAACCGAGACCGAAAGTGAGGTCGAAGAGGAGATCGAGCTGGCGTCCAGAGAAACTTCTGAGCATCGTCACATGGTCGAAGCCGATCGAAGTTGTTAGAGAATGCAGGTGCCCTCTCGCAAGAGTAACAAGTAGTCTTTGCAGCTTATCATCCTTCGACTTCGGGATATCGCCACATGGTCGAAGCCGATCGAAGTTGTTAGAGAATGCAGGTGCCCTCTCGCAAGAGTAACAAGTAGTCTTTGCAGCTTATCATCCTTCGACTTCAGGATATCGCCACATGGTCGAAGCCGATCGAAGTTGTTAGAGAATGCAGGTGCCCTCTCGCAAGAGTAACAAGTAGTCTTTGCAGCTTATCATCCTTCGACTTCAGGATATCGTCACATGGTCGAAGCCGCTCGAAGCTGTCAGAGAATGTGGTGCCCTCTCCCAAGAGTAACAAGTAGTCTTTGCAGCTTATCATCCTGCGACTTCAGGACAATGGCGGCAGTGAAAAGGAAAACCGAATCGAGCTATTTCCATTTAAAGACTTTCTGGATGTTATCTCTAGCAAGGTTGTATAGCTTAGGAATGCCATAATGGGTACCGATGGCACAGATTTGAAGACGGCAGGTGAATTGCAGTCAGCCAGCTCCAAGTTAGTGCTTAGAAACAGCAGGAAGATCTGGAAATGACGCAGAAGGGTGAGATTGGTCTGTAGATTGAGATGCACAAGTTTATTTTTTTGCCGGGGGGGGTTTGTGCTATTGGAAATGTAGTATCCTGATCTCGTCGTGAGGCTGAAGATGGGAAACTTATTCGTGCAGCTGTTGAATTGGGTTGGTGACAAATCCTGTGGCTGAGTCATGTGACTGGCCTATTAGCTAGGTAGTATACTCTGTAGAGCATTCAGGCTTCAAAAGCTTAACAGGCATAACTAATCTCGAGCTCTTATTAAAAAATTAAAAAAACATGCAGCACCAGGCTCAAATTAATAATAAAGCAACCTGAAATTGAAATCTGAAATAGCGCGAAACGCTCATAATTCGGAATCAGGGAAGTGTCCGAAGTCGTAACAACGAATTCCTGTTTTGCAGCTTGGCACGGAAAGTCGGCATATGGCTAACGAAGGTCGGATGCCGACGTCATCAACAGAAACATCTCCAAATACCTTATGTACCATCGTATCTGCTCACTACGACATCGTCAACTCAAGACTGTATGATTTTAATCGCCACAATGTCACATCGAGATTCTTCTGCAGGGGATGGATCCAGTAAAGGAAACCGACTCTCTGCTGCGCTACACAATTTAAAAGTACATGCGATACACCAGAAGTGAGCGCCAGACTTGATTCGTTGCCCATCACCAGACAATGCTAATTGCAAAAGACACAAAATAGGGAAGCTCGGAAACATTGTAAGTTACAATTAGCTTTTAGGTTCTTATGGCAGTCACTATGAGCGGGGATAATCTCGGTGTTCAGACCATTGAGCTCTAATAGTCATGTAGGTAAACAAGAACCACCGGCACGACGAAGAACATGAGATACGGACAGATAAACGTCGAGCCGAGATCTGTGAAAACAATAGGTTCAGTTCCTACTTCCCAATACGCAATGGCAAT
This sequence comes from Fusarium begoniae, assembly GCA_013186755.1. NCBI lineage: Eukaryota > Fungi > Ascomycota > Sordariomycetes > Hypocreales > Nectriaceae > Fusarium > Fusarium begoniae. The sequence goes on along the minus strand of JAAOAG010000050.1, from coordinate 54,619 downwards.
ATCGTCAAATGGTTTGTAGACGGCCGAGACTACTTCTGGGCGGTGTCCACAGCCCTTGAACAGGCCAAAGAGTCGATATATATTACCGATTGGTGGCTCTCGCCTGAGCTTTTTCTCAGACGCCCACCTTACAGCAATCAAGAGTACCGCCTCGACAAGTTGCTCAAACGCAAAGCAGAGGAGGGTGTCCAAATCTACATTTCTGTGTACAAGGAGGTCGAGCAAGCCCTGACATGCAACTCTGCTCACACCAAGCATGCATTGCGAAGGTCACAGGAATTCCTTCTCAATAGAAATGCCCGGCTGACATGAGAACAGGCTGTGTCCCAAAGGAACGCCTGGTTATGGAAATATCCATATTGCCCGTCACCCCGATCACAACGTTTTTGAGAACTTTGGCGACATGGTTTTTTACTGGGCTCATCATGAAAAGTTCATTGTCATCGACTATGAGCAAGCATTCGTTGGAGGCCTAGATCTATGCTTCGGACGATGGGATAATCACCAGCACCCTCTTTCAGATGTCCATCCCACCAATGTTCAAGACGAAGTCTGGCCAGGACAAGACTTTAATAACAATCGGGTCATGGACTTTCAAAACGTCTCTTCGTGGCAAGATAATGAGTTGAGCAAGGCTGATTATGGTAGAATGCCTTGGCACGATGTTGCTATGGGAATACAAGGTACACCAGTCCATTCTTCTAATCGCTTCTCACTAACAAAACAGGCTCTGAGTTAATTTATGATGTAGCCGAGCATTTTGTGTTGCGATGGAACTTCGTCAAACGTGATAAATATAAGAGAGACGAAAGATTCGACTGGTTGGTGCTGGAGAACAGGGAGAATGAAGATGAGGACCTGATTGGCGTACAACGCCCGAAGCACCCTGTCGGAGAATACGTTAAGCATCCTTATACTCCTCTAAGCACTAAAAACCTTGAAAACAGAGGCACAGTTAACTGCCAGCTCGTCCGATCAAGCGCCGACTGGAGTAGTGGTATCTTGACCGACCACTCCATTCAGAACGCGTATATTGAGATCATCTCCAAGGCTCAGCACTACGTTTACATCGAGAACCAGTTCTTTATCACTGCCACAGGCGATCAACAAGCTCCGATCAAGAATACTATTGGTCGCGCGATTGTCGATGCCGTTGTGAGGGCCGCCAAAGAGGGTCGCAAATTCCGCGTCATCGTGCTTATTCCTGCTATTCCTGGATTTGCTGGAGATCTCAGAGAGCAAGCTGCTACGGGCACGCGAGCTATTATGGATTACCAGTACAAGTCTATTTGTCGGGGTGAGCACTCTATCTTTGGACAATGCCGCGCTGCGGGCGTAGACCCGGAGAAGTACATTTTCTTCTTCAACTTGCGATCTTACGATCGTCTTAATAAGACTCCTGCTATCATCAAGGCTGAGAAGGAGACTGGTATCAGCTACCAACAGGTGCAGCGTGCAGAAGCTGAGGAGATCATGGGTGAAGGTATTCACGGCTCTTATGACCCTGAGGATAGTGAGGGCGATGAACACATGCGTGGCGACAAAAAGCAGAAGGAGCTTGATGAGGATATTAAGAAAACCATGGAGGCACGAAAGAAGTTTGAGGCTGCCATGCCCAAGGAGGAAGTTCACACAACTTCCTCTGTTGCACACCATGCTATGGCTGGTACTGGCGAAGGCTTAAAAGGTGAGTCTTGGTTTGAAGAGGATCCTGAGTCAGAGATCAGGAACTGGATTCAGGAGGAGCTTTACATCCACGGTAAATTGCTGCTGGTCGATGACAGAATTGCCATTTGCGGAAGCAGTAACCTTAACGATCGAAGTCAATTGGGTGACCACGACAGTGAGCTTAGTGTTGTCATGGAGGACACGCGCCTCATCCCCAGTACTATGGATGGAAAGCCCTTCGAAGCAGGTTATCACGCAGCAACTCTCCGTCGATATCTCTGGCGTGAGCACATGGGTCTCTTGCCCCCCCAACCCCACGATGCTTCGCAGGACATCAACGCCATGCCCCCAAGCGTCAACCCCAATAATGATATCTACGACCAAGATGAGAGCTACAAGTTTGTTGAAGATCCTCTCAGCGACGAACTCTGGGAGAAGTGGACGAGCCAGGCAGACAAGAACACCGAGCTATTCCGCCACTTATTTCACGCTGATCCAGATGACCATATCAGGACTTTCGACGATTATGATCGATATCTTCCTCCGCGCGGCGTCAAACCTGGTCATATCTTCGACCAGTTCATGCCCCCCGAAGACGCCAGAGAGAAGCTGTCGCAAATCCAGGGTCATTTGGTTTGGTTCCCCTTGCGCTTCCTTGAAGATGCTGAGATGGCGGAGTGGGGATTGCAGGTCAATTCTGTGACTGAGTCTATTTACACGTAATTGGATGACTTATGGGATAATGTTTTGGCGTTAATAGTTTAATGATAACGTACACATGATATGAATCACTGTTATTTTGTTCATGGTGACACCCTTGCCTTGTAGATAGGTAAGATGCGTCGTCAGCTACCAAAGTCAACACAACACCACAGAAGACAGATACTTAGCTGGCTTTGATGATTCAAAGGCATTTCATTTCAGAGCGGATCCCTACACTCAGGGTGTATTTTAATTTCACATACTTTCTTCATAGAACCATTTCTTTTCTAGTCTCGACTGAGAGTCTTACCATGTCGTACTATAAATTGAGCCTCTCGTCTATGTCCTCCGCCCTGATCAACGTGGGAGATTGTGGGGTTTGAGGCGGTCTCGACGGAACAACTAAATCGAGCCCCGAAACACAGTGCGGAGTGTGAGTGTTTTCACTTGACCCTTCGATGCAGGTCCCATCAAAACCGTGTTATTTGGATGACAAGTGATCTTTTGAGGACTCTATATGAGCCCAATTGATACCTTCAACCCGCTACACCCTTCACAGGTATTGTAGAATACTGTTTGGCTCTGCTGTTCCCTGTTTCAGCTGCACGCACCAGCTTTATCTTATCTATCTACACTGTACGAATGCCCCTCCTTCACCGTCTCGAGCCCCTCACTAGGTCCCCTGAGCTAGACCCCTCCTGTATTGCTCCCTGTCTAAACCTACCCGCAAAGGGACAGCTCAGCTTGACCGCTTCAACATTCAACAACACCTCATCGTTTTTAACTCTTCTCTTCCCGCCAAACACTTTCTCATCCTCTTCTCCATTCATTTCTCCATCATCAATCATCATGTCTGCTGTCTATCCTCCCGGTGGTACTATCGTCCAGTCGCTCAAGCGAACCTTCGCCGACGTCCCTGTCGATGAGGCCAACGGCAATGCTGTCTCTACCGTTGAGTTCCTTGAGGCCTCTGAGTCTCTGACCACCATCTTTGGTACGGCATTGTCTTGAGGTTTTGCTCAGAAGTCAATGACTAACTGTGCCTACAGATGCCATTGGTGGTGTTGCTTTCGGTCCCGTTAAGAAGGATATCCTTGGCAACGTCGAGGTTCGTCACTCATACCCCTTTTCATCGCGCGACAGCATCCGCGACGTATTGTTTTCGTCGAATAAATCTGACAGCTACCTACAGAAGCTCCGTGCTCGCCACGCCGCTGCTCCCGTCGAGTCCGCTACCGTCCAAGACCTTGTCCGTAACGAGCTCAAGACTGGCAAGCACACTGCCACCGAGGGCTGCCTCTGGCTCGTCCGGTACGAACAATCCTCCCCGAACATGCCTCCCATTAGCTAACAACTTCAGTGGTCTTGACTTCACCAAGCAGGGCCTCGAGCACAACGTTCAAAACCCCTCCGTCGAGCTCTCCGAATCCTTCCGCGACGCATATGGCAACACTCTGAAGCCTCACCACAGCTTCATGGTCAAGCCCATTTTCAGCGCTGCCATGTCCGCTGTTCCCTACCGAAAGGACTTCTACGCCAAGCTTGGTGACAACCCTGAGAAGGTCCAGGTCGATCTCGAGGCTTATCTTGCTTCCTTCTCCAAGGTCGTCGCCATCCTCAAGGAATTTATCAACAGCAAGGAGGCCAAGTGGTAAAGAAATCCATGATGTACGAGAAGTGTTAGCGTATCAGCCTGCGACTTGGGCAGAGCTGGTGACGAATATGTTACGTGTTGGAGAAAACGGCTTGATTGATGAGAATGCTTGCAGCATCGAGAAGCTATCCTACAGAATATGTCTGACAGACTGCGATAGTAATAACTGCAGTCTCAGATTACAATAACGAGAACGAATATACATGCATGACCATACATTTGATATTTGGCTGTTGTTCTGATGATGCTTACCCTAGACCCAATACGCGGACTCAGACCAACTGATGAGTGTGCATAATACAGGCTAATTGTTAAGTTTATCATGTGATTTCAACTGGCCTGAGTGGTCCATCGAGTCGGATTCCATACTCAGTCACTCTTGGGTGAATCATGAACTCCCCGTCAGTGACATAATTTCTCAACGGTCAACACTTCACCTCAAACATGACTCGTTCCAAAGACTTGGCATTAAGCAAACATAACTTCAATACTTCATTGTCAAGCCACATCAAATTCTAAGAACCGCCACAGACCATCACCACATGGCTTATACTTTGTGTCATGACAATCAAGAGATCGCCATGATCACGTCCCAGATCGCCTGAGCCACATCGGCACTTCGGAGCCGAGCACACCACCCAACGGCCGAACACTATGTCTGTTTGACGGCATGGGAAAGTCCTAAAAAGCCGATCTTGGGGTCTAGTAAAGTGTGGCGACGGGCGTTTAAGAATTTGAAGCTTATGATGGCGCTGAGTGAGACGGCGGTGGATGCTGCTTATCCTGGCTAGGTACTTAAAGTTAGCTAATTAGTTAGTTGATGACAATTCTTTCAATCTTGGCATTCTGATTAAAAAGCTACAAATATCGTGATTTTGTGATCTATTTGAACGTGGAATGCTCGGCTGATAATTCCGTCATGGGTAAACGCGATGCCGGAGTCCGATATATTTCCCCCGGGATCCTCGGGCCCTCCGGATCGCGAAAGAATCTCGGCATATTGACAAAACCCCGACGAAATGTTTCACTGTTTTGACTCTCAGTCACAAGCTCAGTCGACAACACAAAGCGTCTCACAGACTCACACTATTCGTGAATATAGACGCAGAGATAAGCAGCTGACCAAGGATCCCCGCACAACGTTTGTAAGGCGAAGCTAGTCTAAGCTGAGAGTCCCTTGATGCATGTTTTCACTATTGTGATTAAGTTCAAGTGTAGGTATATCAACCAATTGGCGTGGGCTTGTGAAAATGCCACATGTTTACGACCTGGCCAATGCTGGGAACTCCGACGCTTCCGGAGATGGATCCCTTAAACAAGATGCTATTGTCAAGTACCTTTTCCGTTGCTCGAAGTACCTGGTTCCCAGTCTTGATTTACACCTGGGGTGGAGACGACAGAAAGCAGCAATGCCGAAGGTTGTTCTTTTTGACAGGGCTGGGAATGCTTGTTTTGGATTAAGTTAGCTTACACGCTTGGTAGTAGTTGGATCATGATCTTGACAAGAACCAAGAGCCTAATGCTTATTTTTGCACTGCCACCCGTTCCTGGATCGTTATCTCGGGAAATCTGTCTTATTTATGTCTGTATATGTGAAGCATTTTATTTTGCTCAAAACCGATCATGTCCAACCAATGCCCTGCTTCTCATATGTTGCCAGGTCTTGTCTCATTAATCGCATCATGCGCCGCGCTAGGGTGAAAGAAAAAGGAAGCAACCAAGTACAGCAAAGAAATAAAAATCGAACCCACGAGAATCAAGAACCCTACTAGGGGCAACTACTTCCCAGACCAGGTTTTAAAGGAGAGGTACTTTGGTCGCTTGAGAACCGGCCGCTTCAGTCTCATTGATCGCATGGATTCAGTGTCGGTCTCGCACTTTTGTCCAAACCAACTGGCCATTGTCTCCACGGCTTCTTGATACTCAATGGCAACACTCTCCTTCGGTGACATCGGGGGTGGGCAATCCCATGCGTGTCTCTCTCCTTCGACTATACGCAATGTGAACTTCTTGTTAGCAGCCTTGAGACGATTCGAGAACTTGAGACCTTCAGCGAGGAGCATGTCATACTCGCACAAGACCAAGTGAATAGGAGGAAGCTTCTTTAGCAACTCATCAGGCATCAACCCAGGGGATAGTCTTGGATCGCAACGTTCCTCGCGAGGAATGATTGGGTAGATGAAGGAAGCGTCGATAAGATCTGTTAGACCCTTGGGTAAGGTAAACTCCGGCTTCGAACATGTAAGCCGTTTTTCCGGACGCGAGATGGTCCAGTCCAGAAGTGGATAATAGAGAGTGATGCCGGCAATCTTTGGAGGCTCTATAGGGAACTTGTAACCCCATCGATCAGGGTCGTTGAGAATGAGCCAACTTGCCAGGGCATTTGTGGCTCCAGCGGAAAACCCCGACAGGATGATACGATCAGGGTCTATGCCGAACTCCGCAGCACGATGCTTGATTTGAAGAACTGCATCCACACAATCCTCGATTGGTGTTGGGAAGGGGCAAGATGGCGCGAGACGATAGTTGACAGTAAAGACAACGGCGTCGAGATTAGCCATGATAGCACCGGCCCAACGGGCATCGTCGGTGCCCTGACCCAGAATCCATCCGCCTCCGTGGAAGTTTATGACGGCAGCCCGGGCACCGAGTGCGGGACGGGGCGGCATCCATACTTCGGCCTTGATCTTAGTCTTGGCGCGGTCGGCGCGGCTAAGATCAGCCTTGGACAGGGTAGCATCGAGCCAGATGTCCTTGGTTGGTGAGGGTGCAGGAGGATCCGTACGATTAGCGATACTGAAACCCAGACTGGCAGCAGAACGAATGGCTTGGGCGCGAGCGATCAGGTACCATCTAGAGCTGGACTCGAGAGGATTCACATAGCCCGGAGGTTCCGGAGTGGTTGGCCGTGACTCAGAGGGGGTGAATTCAGTCTCCATATCAGATGCGAAGAGGGGAGAGGGGAGGGGTCCTAGCCAGCGAACACCAACGGCAGCCTATGAGATTATGGCTTTTGGGTGAGACTGCAGATTGCAGTGGGCTAGGTTGGGTATGGTAGGGGTCGAGAAGGGTTGCCAGGAAAAGACGGCAGAAGAGAGACTGGAAAGTGAGGAAGCACAATCCAAGCCCAAGCCCAAATCCAAGTCAAGCCAAGACGAGACCCGGCTGTCACGGAGAAGCGGTGGGGAGATTTGTGTGCAACACGTGGTTGACTCAGTACCTAGGTATGTAGTACAGTACAATAACGGTACAGTATGGTATGTATTTCTGTAAGCGCGGTAGGAGACGTAGTAAGGGCAAGGATTGGCTCAGAATTGCTGATCAGAAGGAATAAAAATAATGATAGCTTGCTGATGTGAGTGCGTGCGTGAGGTTTGATGGGGGGTAAGCAGTTTGAAGTTGTTGACCGTCATTAGTAGTACGTGTCTCGCCTACGAAAGTGGAAAAGCAGGCTATCAAACAGTAGTAATCAAATCAACCACAGACTGAGGTGATTTTGAGATATTGATTATGTGAATGTGAATTAAACGATAAGCAAGTAACACACGACAAGACAACCTTAGACAAAACTGTAAAACCTGGTCAGAACCAACCAAAGTTGTTAGGTGACGTGAGGTTGGAGAGTCAATGCTTATGACGTATTGTCTCCCGCTTAGCCGGCTCATTTTAGTGGTCAATGCGGGAGCGGAACGCTCAAGCGGGGTCTGCTTTTCGAAGGAAAAAGAGAAGAGACGAGAGTCTAGAATTATTAACCACGAAGGAGTCCGTAGATACGAGAATGTTCTCTTGATTTGGCTAGCGACTGTACAGTAATCAACCACAAATTCCGTTTAACATTTGATTTCATGTGGATTGACGTCAAGTCAGTCACCGACAATCTCTCGTAAACAAACCTGGTCATCAGCCTCTGATTTTTACCATACTCACCATCGATAGGTAAGTAGGTAGGTTGTAGTCATTACAGAGTCTTGGATGAAATAATATTCAGAAATACAGGTTATAAGACGGACACAAGGACACTGAAACATGGAAAGCCAACGGTTTGATAGTCGTCAATCGCCGATGGGTTTAGGATATGTCATTGGTCTTGGCTGCATTGTCAAGCCATTTCCGGAGCATCTCCACCGAGCTCCAATCACCAGCTCCGTGCGGCCCCGCGCATCCGGGGGCGGGACAGTCTGAAGAGAGACTGGCGCTGTGAAAATCTACAGCGACCCTTCTGATGTCACGGAATTAACGCCTTGTCCTAAATTTGTATCACACGTTGACGTATCTGGTACTTCTGGCGGTACGTAGAGGCATGCCCAGACGGCAAACGGCAGCCATCCCTTGCTTGTTTGGGCGCTTCTGGGCGAAACCAAGCTTGGGGCCTGAACGTCTGACGGCAATAAGGCCTTGGCTTTAGACGTGTGTCTGTGGCGTCTTCTTTGACGTGGTACTGTCTTCGTGGCTGAGTGTAATTGATCGACTTGACACATTGACCCTTGAGTAAAACTCTGTACCAATTTTTAGACATTCTGAAATTCTGAGAGTTATACATTAAAAAATCGTGACGGTATCAATTACTCGGACTTTGCGCGCCCTTGGAGGCTCTTACATCCACATGTGCATCCCACTACCGGGCCTGTTACTCATGGCGTGCCATGCTTGAATCAGCGAAGCCCCATGTCCTAGGGCTACAGCAAGGTGCTAGTGCTAGACACGAAGCTAAAACCGGCGCTGACTGACCTGTAACTGCAATTGGATCTACCCGTAAATTTCTCGGTACCCTCACGCGCGGAACGAGTTACATGGCAATGCCGAGTCATCTGTCATCCTCAACCTCCACGCCGCGGGTTTATGCACTGGGCCGAGCCCGAAATGGTGGTTGCTAGAGTAAGCGATAGGAATTTGGCAATGAAGTTTTTTTTCACTTTTCTTCTCACGGCATTGTAAGCAAGTCTTGTTTCCGTGAGGCCGAAAGTGCCGTGGATGCGGACTTCATAGCGGTGGCTACAACTGATATAAACATCGACATTTCCTATTTAGTGTTTCTATTCTCATTCACACCAACTAATACATAAATTAGACATTAACCACCCGTTGACTCAACCCTGATTGACTTCAGCCACATGTCCCCTGATTGACTTCCCTCGTTACAGCCACGATCAAATCGAAGATTCGTCCCTGAGTAACAACCAAAAAGGAATCTGAATAACCAAAAGGAGCCCACTCGATCGTCATCGACTCAAGCAAGTATTGCGGAAACAGTCCCTGGCAAGCCAAGTCAGGATATCAAGGATTTTCAAGTGTGGCTGACCCACCGTGCCACACCCTCCATCTCAGTTGAGAGCAGTCCAACCAACCAACCATCCAATTCAGTTTGAGACATTCCCGGCTAAGGGCCCGTCATCACAATCAGAACCAAATCACCCCCCAAATCCCCGATCCTCTAATCCCTGTCCTCCGTGCCCTGGTTCCGTCCGCGGCCCTGCGCTTCGTGACGCTACCTAACTATGACGGGCATCCTTGCTCCCGTCACATCAGCCTTTGGCATGACACTACCTTCAAAGAATCGTCTAAAAGGATCCTCGGCCACCACAAATTCTTCTGCAACTGCCCCTTCGCCTACTACCTCTACCTTTTCTTCTCTCTCTCTCTCTTCACCTAAAACTCCTTCGCGTTTAATCACTTCCTTCACTCCAGCCCCAGTGCAGGTCCCGTCGCCCCCACTATCTGCCGTCTCCATAGACTCGGTCCTTTCACAAGCCAAAGCCACAACTCTGACATCATCACCGACGTCGCTCGATATGGCGAGCCCGGAGACCAGCCGGCCTGCTTCAGCAGTGCTGAGCATTGACACAAGACCATCCGCAGCTATTTTGAGTTCGGCTTTCTCGTCACCTCGTTCCGCGTCTCCCTCTAGAACTATTCGCGAAACCATGCGCGATAGCGCCGTTGAACTGCGCAATTCTGCTCGATCTAGTATGGATGGCACAACCACCACCACCAACAGCGCTGTTGTTCCCAGCAGCCGCACTTCTCTCGACAGCGGCCGAACAAGCATGAGCTCTGATTGGCCTGTTCACCCTGGCGAGATCAACACAATTGCACAGCTCGATACTCTGCCCATTGGCACCGAAGTCACTTTCCGAGCACGAATCGAGACTCAGCGACCCATTTCAAAGGTCCTCGACTTCCTCCTCCTCCGCGATCAAACACACTCCGTTCAGGGTGTTCTCGCCCGTGATGCCAGTAATGCCGACTTTATCACATGGGTCCGAAAGATCAACCCCGAATCTCTTGTCCAGATCACTGGTACCCTCAAGAACCCTCCTGAGCCGATTCGATCGGCTACACACTCCAATGTTGAGGTCGACGTCGGGTCTGTTCACCTCGTCAACCCCGCCCAAAACCTCCCCTTCAGCAACTACAAGCCCCCAGAGACCCTGCGCAACCGCATGAACGCCCGAATCCTCGATCTCCGACACCCTTCCAACCAAGCGCTTTTCCGTGTGCGCTCAATGGTCTCCCGCATCTTCCGAAACACTCTCGAAGAGCAAGGCTTTGTTGAGATCAACACCCCTAAGCTTCAGCCTGCTGCGACTGAAAGCGGCGCTGCTGTCTTCGCTGTAAACTACTTCGGTCGTCGTGCCTTCCTTGCCCAAAGTCCTCAGCTCGCCAAGCAAGAGGCTATCTCTGCCGACTTCGGCCGTGTTTTCGAGATTGGCCCCGTCTTCCGTGCTGAGAACTCTAATACTCACCGTCACTTGACGGAGTACACTGGCCTCGATCTTGAGATGGCCATTGACACCGACTATCATGAGGTCATCCAATTCATCGACATTTTCCTGAAGGAAGTCTTCAGAACCGTGTATGCCTCCCGAGAGCTCGAGGTCATTCGCAAAAGATGGCCTAGTGGTGAGTTCAAGTGGCTAGAGGAGACCCTCATCATCCCCTTCAGCGAAGGTATCCAGATGCTCCGTGATGACGGACGCGATGTTGAGGAGGAGGATCTGTCGACTCCCGATGAGATGAGACTTGGCCAGCTTGTGCGCGAGAAGTACGGTACAGACTACTACGTCCTCGACAAGTTCCCTGCCAATGCTCGCCCCTTCTACACTGCCAAGGACCCCGAAGATCCCAAGTGGACTCGATCCTTCGACATCTTCATTCGAGGCCAGGAGATTTGCTCCGGTGGCCAACGTATTCACAACGTCGATGAGCTCCGCGCCAACATGGCTGCCGCTGGCATGGCCGAGGATGGTATGGAGGATTACCTTACCGCCTTTGAGCTGGGGGCTCCTCCCCACGCCGGTGCTGGTCTTGGTCTTGAGCGAATCGTCGCTTGGATGCTTGAGCTTGGCGATGTTCGATATGCATCTTTGTTCCACCGTGACCCCAAGTCTCTTCCTACTAAGGCCCCTGGTCTGCCTCACCCCGAGGCTGACACTACCAAACCTCACCATGCCGACTCTCCTCCTCCCATCGAGAAACTCATTGCCAACTACGGTGATGCTACCAACACCTCCTGGCTCGATGATCGTTTCCAGATTTGGCGACACTCCACTGGTGCTGCTGTTGGCTGGGTCCAACGCGAGAAGTTTGCTATGATTACTGGTGATCCTCTCTGCGACCGCAGCCAGTACGCTCGAGTTATCCGCGACTTTATTCAGTACATTACTGTGGAACTCCGATTGACACCTTTCTGGATGTTGGTCTCCTTTGAAGTCCAGAAGATTCTTGCCTCTGAACTTCGATGGCGAAGTTTGTCTTGCACCGAGGAGCAGCGTGTCGACGCTGATAAGCACAACAGCGCCCAGATCGATGGCCTTGCTGCCAAGGCTCGCCGCGTTGAACGTGAGGGTGTCAAGATCCACGAGGTCAAGGCCGACGAAGACTTCATCTCTCGTGCTAACCCCGCTATCGAAGCATGGAAGGGCACTCGTAAGGGCAAGGGCAAACAGGTTCACCTTACTGAGGTCCGCCCCTGGATTGACCAGGAGCACCGTCGATACTTTGCTGCCGAGAAGGATGGCAAGGTCATGTCCATGGTCGTTTTGGCCAAGCTTGCTCCTCGCCATGGCTGGCAGGTCAAGTGGGCTCTGGACTTCCCTGGTGCCGTCAACGGCGCCATCGAGGTGCTTGTGAGCTTCGCTCTTCAGAACGTTAGCGGAAAGGTCACCTTTGGCGCTGGTGTTTCCGAGAAGCTTACCCCTGGTGAGCATGTTGGCGGTATTCGTGCCAAGTTCCTTAGTGCCACATACCGATCCATCGTCGACAGTCTCGGCCTCCGTCGCAAGGCATCATTCCGATCCAAGTTTGGTGCCCTCGGCGAGGAAATATATATCTGCTATCCCAAGCACGGTGTCGGCCTGCGCGATCTACAGAACGTCATCAAGTTCTTTACCGACTAAACATGATCGAACTATTATCACACCAATCACGTCAATGGTGCCAAGCAGATACTAGCGAAGGGAAGAGGAGGTTTATTGCGTTTCTTTTGAAGATACCATACTTTACAGGAGATTGGAAGTAAGAGGATGCGACGGAATAACGGCCTGTGCTTTTCTTTGTTAACGGAAGGGTTGCTTGTTTAATGACGGCACTTTTTGGATGGGCATTTTCTTTTGTGACATTCTCGCGTGGCTTATGTTTAAAATTCCCCCTTAGATACCAAACCTGGATGAAATACCCTCTCTAGACGGATCATCTTTTACAGGCTGCGCCTGCTGATGGATACCAACATTACTAGTTACAGAATACAGTTGTTTAAATATCTTGGTCTTCCTCACACCTAGCAACGGGGTAATCGAGAGCTATGCACATGACTCCATGTACAGGTTTACACATTCGAGCTATTGGGGTCTTGTGGCAGATAACAACCAACCATAAGAAAGAGACATGAGGCCTATAGGGCGCGAAGGCTCAATGCATATGCATGTTTCCCCAACACTGACCAATGTTCATGGTGAGAACGGAGAGGTATGGGTTAACCATACTGCACCCGAATTCTGAGATATAGTCGGCGATTTAGAGGTTTGGTAGCTGTTAGACCCAGGTCACGGTCTACACCCAGAGTACGAGAGGTTTACTAACAGACCGTTTGATTCAGCTGAATATTGAACAAACCTTTGTCAATAATCGCCTCGATGTTCTAAGGCCCAGTAAGTGGTTTATTATGCGCCGTGGCTGAGTGTCCGGCTGCTTTTGTGTGTACCTATACTATACGGATGGCTGCGCAAGCTTAGTAGTAATGGAGGGCATGCTCAAAGTATCTGAACGTCAGGTAAAGTTTTAGGCTACACTTATGGTCCACTGTAGGTTAGGAATATCTAATCTTAGGATAAGTTGTGACATGTTCCTACAATGTGGAGTTGGTCTCTTGGTTGCGAAGTCCTCATATCCTACTCGACGACTCATGCTGCGATATAACTAGGGCAGCCGCAGAATAATAAGGTGAGCGATAAGAAAGGATCTCCCTGAAACTTCAATAAGCCAGGTTTAATACTCTCTTTGTGCTGCGCAAAGCTCTGTATAGTAAACTTGTATTGTCTGTAATGCCATGGCAGCTCTCATTCTTATTCCGACGCTTGTCAAAAGCACCACAAGCGGACAGCTAACAATGAACCTTGATCAAAAGTCCTAGATCAAAATGCAGCAAGGTTCCAATGTAATATTCTGCCTGTGCTGGTAGATGGACCTCGAATCAACAGGCCCCTTCAATAAAAACATCAGTCTACGTGGTCTAGAAATTATACAGGTTGGTGGAAGATACACCCAAAACGGGCGGCCATGTTTCCCAATACGAATGGGGAACACTTCACCAAAAGCACAAATTACCAAAATACAGGTCGATCTCATAGAGGGAAACCAAATAAGGAATCGAAGATGAGCCTCACGATTGGGCATACTAGAGTACTACTCAGTTTTCGAAACCCGCCGCGCTCTTGTTTAAAGATGGACAGTGGGATTTCCGTCAACATCCGGCATCAACTGATGAAATCAGCAACTAACAAAAGAAGCACAAGAGGGCCTAGGCATGGCTTCACTCCTGGATACATATGCTTTTTGAAGTACAAAGATTGAAGTAGGTAGGCTATAACTCGATGATTACATGATGCAGGTGAATAACGTGCCATGCTGTAGCTTGATCTATGTAGTAAGGCCAGGGGAGGTAAGGGAACTTGCGATCTCAACCCTAAGGAATGAAACGACTTAGTTAATATTATCATAGCTTTGGAGAAGTTTTGGGCCGAGGAAACTATCCTTGGTACCCTGATCCAAGATCTGAAGTTGTCTTGCAAGTTGCCTATAACTTACGCTTTGCAATAGAGTAAATAGATAAGGAGGCTATCTCTTGAACACACCTGAGCATCAATTTGATACATCGCGAGTTTTATGTCGTACAACTCGGATTGTTTGTCCTCTCTGCGCTGTTCTGCTCGCGGTAGGAGCCCCTGTGTCTAAACTTCGCGTAAAGCAATTTATCGAGCAGGCTGACCACCTTCTCTCAATGACCTTGACGAGTAACACTCAGGGCTGGTCACTTTGGAGTGGTCTATTTGGACACAGTAAATAGTGGTCTAGGATTTTCTAGATCAGATTTTATCGATCTTCAGTTGCAAGGTCGTTCAGTAATGCCCGTCCGGGGGTGGCTTTGACCTTGACTGCACAATAGCCCACTGGCGGGAGTGTCTGTGATTCATCTCAGGCGAGATTGGTCAGAAGTGGTGCCAGTGTTATATTTAATGAGAACGAAAGATGTGGGCTTATTGAGTAAGCCACGAAACTGGCAGCCGAACTGCTCCTGTATCATTTCGCTCGTGGGGACATTGTTCAATAGACCTTGCCTTTCACGATGCCTTTGTCAAGACTTCCTCCACGGACGAGAATGAATCACGGGCCCTTTATGGGGACCGCGAGCTGGCCTTTTGTTTGTTCATTACTATAATCGGAGAGACAGCCCTAGAACTTTGACGTGAGTGCAACGCCTTGAACACCTGGCGAACACACACCCACTGCCAGAACAACCTCAGCGCCCGATGTTCACTCAGGAAGCCAGTGGTATATTCAAACTGGCAGTGCTAGAACACAGAAAGCTTTGTCTGCTCTGACGGCTCCAGATTGCCTATAAATTGAAGACTGACCTCGATCAATCTCAACCTTCTTTTCATCTCTCAACCAACAACCTTCTCAACTTTACAGCCTCACAGCCTCACAGCCTAACATCGACACTCAACACCCATCAGACAAACGCCTTCTACTAAACACTCTTCCACATCTTTCATCATGTCTTTCTCTAACCTCTACAAGGTCGTTCCCGTTGATGCCAAGGCCCCTACTACCATCAACACTCCTGTCGACATGGCCAACCCTAAGTGCTCCTGCCACTGCGGTTGCAACAACGTCGTCACTTTCAGCGGAGGTAATCTCTGTGAGTCCTGCAACGACAACCACAACCAGTAGATGTTGTGTAAGACTACCAGTCATGACTTGAGGGTCGTTTGCAAAGTCGACCGTCGCTCTTGGAGGATAACACAGACGAACAAAGCACAAGCAACTAAAAAAAGAGGAAAATAATAAAAACAGACATAAAAAAAGGGTATTGTCTCGCTTCACTGTTTGCGATTGACTGACGAACCGGGTATTGTGCAGTATGGACTCAAGGGACTGGTGATTTGCGAGCAGAAGAGTACGAAGCACAGGTGGATTGGTCCAGAGACCAAACAAACAAGTAGATAGCGGTAAAGCCTAATATACAGGACTTTCCAAGAAGAAGACTCCCAAAGAATAATCATGCTAAACTGTGAGCGGATTGAGCTGAATGCTCCCTTGATCATCGCATCCGATAGATATACGAGCAGAAAACACCCCGACAAGTAACTCAACAGGCCTTGCCAACAAATAAAAAAAAAAGCACGACTGCCCCCAGAAGCAACTTGGTCAATCTCACAGACCTGGCAACGTTTCCCGCCCTGTAGTTTGTTGCGCTAACCTGCTGTGTTGTCATGGCTCGCTACCAGCAATGAAGCATCTCCGAAATGTTAGACTAAGGTACCTAAGTTAACAAGCTTTCCCGCACCTCACTTCAGATAAACTTACCTCCAGGAATAATTGCCACCGCATAAATGGCATGTGAATTTGGGTTCAAGCCATCTTGATCATGCTGATTGATGTGCCCATCCCAAAATTTGATCAGTTTACTGACCTGTTCCTTCTATGGCTCATCAGGTTGGACGCACTAGACTCCCAAACAGACGCCAAACTCTCTGGAAGCCAGTCTCTCAGAAACGCTTCCGCTCATATCCGTGGATTTTCCATCGACGAGGTCGTCGACTAGATCTTTGGCTTGCCGAGTAAACGCCTGCGACCAGGAAAACACAAACCACGACTATGACCCGCTCAGTGCCTATTAGACAATCGCAACCTCAACCATCTCATCTTCTTCCGTTGGAAGAAATCGATGAACGAATTGAACACGCCAAGACTATTCAATCTATCATCCGAAGCTGCTGTCGGCCAGGGTCAAAAGACTTCTGCCTCCGTGCCGAAGATGTCGCTGCAATCATGACCATACCGCTCCCGGTTTTTGGACCAAATGAGTTAATGTCAACAGATATTGGCAATTTTGAAATGAAGAGATGCATTGATTCTATCTCGCCCTCATACAAGTACTATAAGTCAGCTGCTCTGAACAGTGTAGGCGGCCAGCTAAAACCATCAAAGATCTTCGACATTTACGCAGACGACACAGGGCGACTTTCGTTTCTGGTCAACCTAACCAGCCGTCTATCGCGTGCCCAACCACTGTATCCCATGGCAGCACCAGAATGGATATTGATGAGACGATCTCTTTTGAAGTCAAGTCGGAACATAAGCTTAGACTACAAGTCATTGAGCCGTCAAGCTCGACAGGTAGCGAGTCCGAGTATACCGACGAACTCGAAGCCGCCGAGCTACCCACAATCGACAAACACAATATGGACTTCGCCGAACAAATAAAATGTTTGGCGCGTGATGGGAACGTTTGCGTGGTCACTGGTGCACCAAACCCGAATGCATACCACATCGCACCATTTACTTGGAATGATACTCAAGATCATATCTGCAGAACGTTCGAATTGGGGGCTAATCGAACCTTCTTAGTCGGGAGTGAATTTGCAAATCGCACTCGCTACCTACACAACCGGGATGAGCCAGGAGAATCCGACAAGGCATGGAATATGATCTCTCTTCACCCCCAGGTATACAACTGGTGGTCTAAAGGATACTTCGCTTTCAAATGCCTGGAAGTGCAATCTCTAGGACATGACGAGTTATGTGTAATACTGGAGTTCTGGTGGATGCCTCAAACTAAACGCTGGTTCGGCCAACACATTGATATTTTCAACGCTGGTACGGGGTCCTATGATCTGAAAGAATGGTTGAAAGAGATTGACCAGTTCCATATCTCTGGGAATCCGCCACCAATAGCTCGCGATGGGCTAAGGCTTCAGGCCACTACAAGTGATAGAGCACCTCTCTATTCAGGAAAGCTAATTCATTTACAAATGCAAAATGAAGAGGCCTCTCGCTTCAAGGATATAATTAATATGCAATGGGGTTGTATACTTATCACAGCCTTGAGCGGTGCTGCCGGAACTTCACAGCTGCTCTCAGATAGAAATTCTGATGATAAAGTGATGCAGTGGATCCAGAACCAGGCAAAATTTGCTGAAGAACATGGGTTGGACTCTTGAGCCATGGCCTCTGCATTATAAAGCTGTATCGCATCTGGGGAACCGAAACACTCATTGGATTGGGCTCCCGTTGTTTCTCAAAGGGGAGTAAACCTGGGCGGCGAACATCAGACTAAACGCCATCTGGAGTCGTTGTTGCAAGCCATGCACCCTTTTTCACCAGGAAGTTCTTAACTATAGTGTCTATAAGCCCCAAGAAACTCGCAGAATCCAGCAAGAACGCACCTTGGCCGGACGCTACTTCATCACTTGCGAAGCGTGGCCACATCTCGACAGCTGATCAGTGATCCGCCTATACCGCCTCCTCACTTCTCAACATAACCTACCTACGCCACGCGACACTTATTTCACGGGTAGACGAACTCGGTTCATCAGCAGGAGTGATCATGAGGTGTGGACAGCAGTGGGAAACTGAACAATCCTTGAATTCTCCCACTTTACTGTTTTAGGATATCAATATGTTTTATACATCAAGTATATACAAGCCACTATTTCCCAACTAAAGAGCCAGGATTAATGGGTATGAAAGAATACAGTCTCTCCAGCTCTAACTCCAAATCACCCGCGATCCTGTCGTCGAAGTTCTGGAAGTACCACTGGCACCCTTGCAGCTCCGATGACATCAGGTAGCTTCAGTCCAGCTCTGGCCACCACATTGTCCGTAAATAGAAGCGCACTGCTGAAGTCAGTATTCATGAGCTAGTTCGGCCGTGAAGGAGAGAACGCTAACATTGATACCAGGCTCTTGCTTGTAAGGTTTGTGCTTAGACTTATTGGCAGGGCTCGTTAGCACCAGTGTCAATTTCTTGCTGCTGGGGTTGGTTCTCACTGCCAGGCTGCTGGGAAGAGTTTCCGTTGTCACCTTGCTGACCGTTTCCACTTTGAGAGGCATCACCGCCCTGGGAAGCGTCACCACCAGTAGAACCACCGGCGCCGCCACCGGAAGAAGCTCCTTCGGAAACGGTCATGTGAGAAGATCCGCTGCTGAAGTAACCCTCAGTAGCGAGGATCTGGTAGTCGTGGGTGCCAAGCTTCATGCCAGCCTTCTCCCAGGCATCGAAGTGAAGACCAGTGTCGACGCTACCAGTGGAGCGGTGCTGTTGGCGAACAGACCAGTACTGCTGGAAGGTCTGAGTGCCATCGATCGAAGGGGCATTGGTTCGAGTGGTCTCGAAGATCTCGTAGGTGCTGCCGTCAGCCTCAACGGTACCCTTCTTGGTAGCACCGCTGGAGGGGTTGTAGGTGCCGAAGGACTCGACGATGTAGTATTCGACGAGGGGGTTTCGGGTCCAGCCGTAGACGGAGAGGTAGTTGTTGCCGTTGGGCTTGTACTCTCCCTCATACGAGATGGTTCTATCAGGTATTAGCAAGGGGCCATGTATAAGATTATAGCGGGCTTACCGGGCCTTTCCAGGAGACCAACCCTTACCACCGACGACGTTACCACCATCCTTCCACTCCATGGAGTAAGAACCTCCCTCACCGTTGGTGTAAGTAGCATCAGCACCGCCATCACTCCACTTTATAAAGTCAGCTATGGTCCGAAAAGCATCTTGGTTGTACATACCCAGGAGTAGTAGAATCCGTTGTTAGTACCAGAACTGTTGGGAGTACCAGCCCGCTTGGAAATCTTGGAGAAGAGACCTTCTTTGGAGGGCGCGGCAAGAGAACCAGCTACGAGCGACAGCCCAGCGAAGACGGAAGTGAAGTGAACCATGATGAATGATTTGAAGAGAAAAAAGAGTGTCTTAGAATAGAAAACGAGTGTTGAGTTGAGGGATGGTTCTTTCTACCATTGTTGCGAAATTGTTGGTATAGATATAGAAAAATAGACCCTTGTTATATCACTTCGTACTGTTGTTTCGAATAAACATGTGGTGTTGCTTGGTCTGAAACAACTTGTGGGGCCGGCCCGTTTTCCCGATCGGACAATGATTTGACGTTTAATGAAGGAGGAACAAGGCTCGATTTTTCCGTCCATTGGACGATTGTTTTGATGTTTCCGGGAGATGGTGATTTTAATGCGTTGAGCTGATGGTGGGCCGATTAGATCTAGATGCCAAGCGAATATTCATGCTTTCCGCTCAGCCTCGTCATGTTCCAAGTTTCAGGTCTACAAACAGTATTTTTCCCGAGGATCGAACATCAGAGATGGCATATGAGATAAGCTTCAGCTAAGATATATTGAATCTTGGCACAAAGAAGTCGCTGCACTCGATATCGTCAATCAACGTCAGTCAGGTGGAATATCGTCTCTAGCAATAAATCCACGGCAACTATTCCGGCTCTAATCCGCTCGTTTAGCCTCGTATTCCACAATTAATTTCAGTTGAAACGAGGTGACAGCCGTATTTTGGAACCAGCATCGGCAAACGGCAGTATCCTCAACCTGAAACTTGGCATAAGCTAGAACCGTGTGGCCCAAGTTCCACGTTTCAAGGAGAATACCCGATATCAGGCTATTCAAAAGTCAAATACCCGAATGCAACTGCATACGTCAATCACAGTAGATCTGACCCAAATATACTTATACATGACACAGTCTGGTTGCACATTGATTGAATCTAGAGCAATTCAGCAGTTGAGGCTGACAACTGCCATGGAACACGTTTAGCCTGAATACTCATCCAAGATAACGGATCGATCGTCTTAAAATATCCGAGATCAACACTGGATATTGTACGTGATTGTGGGTCTTCGTTATAGTCCCTTGTTGCAAAAAAGTTCCTCGATTTAACCCCGTGTACATCCTATAATCAGCGATGCGTCTCATAGAAGACTGAGTGCAGTCCGGGGTGAATGGCGATTCAGTAGCATGCATCATAGCGTGGCAGCATGACTAATTCAGCCAGAATGCGAAAATTGTGGACTTTTCGCCTCATGATATCTTCTCTCTATACTCTGCGCTCTGTCTCAACCGTCAATATGCACCATCTATCCGAGCCTGTTTTCAACGAAAGTTCAGTTCCTGGGCACTAAACCTGCGACACATGCACCTAACATTCGTCCAGAGAAGTCTTTTGCTTGCTCAAGAACTCCCAGAGTACATCATGCGTTCTTGGTACCACTGGTTTCACTTGGCGGCTTCTCCCCAACAAACAGTAACACCCTGAGATTATCAGCTCACAAATCCCCCGATAATGATACGGATACTTACCATGAAACCCTCCAGGTCGGCTTTCCGTTCAATCTCTTGCACATTCCTCGACTTCCGTTATTGTCTGGTGCCACATCAGCAGAACACCAGCCATCATCAGCAAAGTCAAGAGACTTCTCACGAAACAACTTCGCAGCAAGCGTCTTGGCAAGACCACGTCGACGATATGGCTCCTTGCTCATTATTAGTATCTTATCGTGTCTTGAGGTCACAAGATACGTACCTCGCAGTGGAGGCTGATTAGTGAGCCATCGAACCCTAAGTCGAATTAGAGTTGAGCCGCATGATTTAGGCTCGAGGGAACTTACCCAGGAAAGCCCAGGAGACAGGCATTCCGTCATTGAGCTTGATTACCAAGCTTGGCATGCGTCTCAGGACTTGCCTATCTGGCGTCAGCTAGTACTCCGGTCGGGTAAAATCAGACCTACACTGTTCTCGGGATATTGGTTCGGGAGATAACAACTCGGCAATCATCGTCTGTCGCCGTTCCCCAATGCATACCCTCGGGTAAAGCTACTTCATGCTTTGGCAGATCCTCGTACTTAAAGAGCCATTTGTCATATGCCCCAGTTTCACGAGCTTGAACGCGGCCTGTGTTGGAGAGTAGATCTCGGACTGAGTCATGCAATGTTCCGACCAAGACAGCCTCACCATAAACGAGGGGATGCCCATAAGCCTTTGCTATCACGACACTCTTCTCGATTATTTTCTGAAGTTGCTGTTCATAGATAGCCGTGTCATTAGTGTCGGCATTATCCGGATGCTCAAGAGTCGAGTATATCCACGTTTGCGTGTCAGGGCCACCGCCGACGTCGATATACGCCGCAGTGAATCTCTTCGGAAAGTCTACCCCTTCCTCAAGTGGAGATTCCGGTACCAGTATAACTCTTGCTGTCTCTCGTAGGCCATTTTCAAACTTGGTAAACTGAAGACGACGAAGGAGGGGTAGCGAGTAGGGTAGGTGATTAGTCAAAAGAGCCAAGAGCTGCTCTGGCACGGCCGTATAGACCTTGACAAAATCCGCCATTTCGATGACTTCCAGGTCCCTCGGATGGTGTTACTCGGTAGATCGAGAAATGGCATTGAGGAAAATAGTTCGAGATACGTAGGTGAATCATTGTCACGCATGGGTAAATGTCGGTTATCGGAAAGATTGCAATGGTGACGCCTTTTGGCAAGAAAATGAGTCACTGGGATCACTTCCCTGTCTTGGGAGTTGCGAAATTGTATTTCAGTTTAGTGTAAGAAAGCTGAAACACCTAGACGTGTATTCTTATTACCTCCGTTTTCGGGTGGTTGGCATGAGTTAGTCACTTCGATCATTGAACTCCAATGATACATGTCGCATGACACAATTGAAAGGTAGCCAAACGGGAAATCTTTAGCTTCGGCTTGCTACTTACCATGGCCATAATCTTCCCAATTACTGAAGATCTGTTCAAGTAAAAATATCTTATCCTAAGCTGGGCAAAGGGCTGAAGCTGGTCTTCATCACCTCTCAGAGTATTCCCTCTAATAATCCCACAATAGGTTCATTGCTTAACCTTATAGGCCGCAGTCATCTCCATAGCAGACGCTGGAGAGTACTTAGATAGTTGCCTTCATTTAGAAAAATCGAGCAAAAATAGAAAAGGGCGCTGATGGGATCTTTACAACTCACTGCTGTCATAACTCATAAGTGAACTACCCTACAGTCTCGCGTCTCAATACGGCCAACACCAAGAGAAGACTACGGCTAAATAGCTTTTTAACATCCCCACTATCTTGCCTGGCTTCTTCTGGCATTTCTCCAGATTTAATGCGCTTTCTTAGATGCATGGCGAGTGGTCGATCTGAGGTTTTCGGAGTCATAGGTCGTTCCATCACCGTGCAGAATGGTGATGCAGTATTGTGACGAGACAAATGGAAAGAAAGCCCAAAGACGTCACAGATGGCACCAAAAGTCACATCAGTCGTCTAAAGGATAACGTGAAATGACTAAAAACGGCCTTGTGATATGTACTGACCGGGCTATCAATAGCTACTCACACCAAAATCATCTCTTTGGCTCAATGGCCGACTGGATCGCTGCCAGCCGACCGGCCACCAACGTGTCGTCAATCAGTTAATGAGCCTCTAGCTCGAGAATGGCTCGAGAATGGCTGAAAGTGTAATTGTCACTCTTGGTGTGCTGTCCATTCAGTCGTCTCCATTTCTGGTGCCCAGTCCCAATCACCTCAGCGAGATTCAGAATTCTCTAGACTCCACCCATCACCAACTCCCCGAGAGAGGCTCGGCAGTCTCGACTCCCCGTGAACTCCCCGAAACAAAGTCACGGACAAATGACGGTCCTGAATTTGGACGCGACTTGAGCCGCGCGAGGGAAAAATCCTCTTCCAACCTCACATCAACATTGCGAGACTGTCGACCCACGACAGCAGCACCTACACCATATCCACGCACCTCCGAGGCACGACATGATGACCGGGATGGACGAATATGGAGTGTCACTAGGGACGTGGTATGTGGGTCGACGCAATTAAGCATAATGAACTCTGCTGACATGGGAACATCTAGATTGTCCAGATTGTTGATCAGTTGCCCCATAGCATACGGTACCTCCAGTAGCCGACCGATATTCACGCTGACGATCACATCGACCTGTCATCTATCGACGTAATAACATTGTCGCGACAAATGGAAAGGACTCGCATGGCCGTCTTTCACCATCGCCGTGGCTTTCGACGCAATTGACTATCGAGATGAGATACCTACTGGCTTGCCACCTTTGATCTTTAACCCGTCCCGATTCGACGGACGATAACCAATAGTGGCAGGTAGAGGTTCAGCTCATAATGTCGTGCCCAATTGGAACCTTGACGAAGCAATCAGAGCTGAGAGAACGAATCTTGCAAGCCCACGACCAGCGACGACCGAACCCAATTACGTCCGAATTGGAGTTGGAACTGCAAATCCCACGTATAAACTCTACTATGTCTTGATAACCTTGCAGCCGCTGGCAGGGTTGTGTGCCGTATTGCCGATTAAGTGCGTTGCCAAGCTCCCAGAACAACGGGATGTGCTCGCGTGCATTTGATGGCGCCGCTTGGAGGATGCATTCCCGGGAGAAGCAACGGCTGCGCTAGAGGAAGACGTGGGCGTCGCTTGGCAGGGGATCAAGTACCGTGTACAATGAGAGTGAATTCTACCGTACCTCGCTCAAAAACACACCGAGCTAAGACTGATCCAAATGCACACTCCCCGACACTAGACCACCACCATCCAACCGCACGACAAGGGTAGATCTGGCTGGTTCATCCCACCAACTGTGGCGAGATTTATGAGAACACAGAAATAGTTCTGGATAAGCTTACCTGATGGTGCGCAAGATCTGGAAAGATTCGCCATAGGACCTGGATCGCAAGGTGCGATGTGCAGCACCCTGAAACTGTCGCAAATTCGTCAACGCATAGACAAATTCGATCATCGAAGGGGCAGAAGGACCGCCGTCGGCAGCCTCGCAATAGCAACCCCCTGAACCTCATCTACGTTAGCTCAAACACCATGTTTGCTGAGGCAAATTGCTATCGAGATGGCCAAGACAACGATATGGATGGATTGGCGGATTTTGTGCCGGGGAGACGTCGTCCTTCGTGGGGGACCAAGCCGGAAGGCTTACGATCCCGAGCGGGAGGGATGAAGTGAGGCCTTGCTGTACATTGGCTTCTTGATCAAGTCATTCGTCCAAATGCAAGCTGGACCGTCGGGTGAGCCCCGATGGCCCGGAACATGGGTTCTGGTTGGATCCAATGAGACATGCAGCAATGACAAAGAGGGACACTGTCAACGAGGTTACTCCCAGCTCGCGTGCCTGCGTGAGTGGGGGACGAAAGGGACCATCTTTGAGCTGAAACAGCAGACGCAGCCGGCGACCGCGGGATAAATCTGTTTCGATCTCGTAAGGAAAAGGCGGGAAACGACCGACGACCCAGCGATGACCCGAGAGAATTATGCGGAGAGTGTTGCGATGGTCCATGTTGCAACGAAGGAAGCAAGCTAATACGCGGCCATGATCGCCCAGATTGGAGACCCGCGTTGCCTCGAAATGAGAAAAGACACATGCGACGCACTAATATGAGCAATATGGAAGGGTCTATTGCGTCAGATAAGATTTCGGACTTGCCATATTGCACCATGCCAGTGTGTCGACTTGCAAGTTGAAGCTATTGATCGAGCGCTGGTAGCTTCACACACGACTCGGAAGATCGGCAACGTGTATCACGGCCAAGCTGTCAATCTAGAGCCTCTTTGACTCACAGTAGCTGTAGTTTATTCGAGTCTAGACCTGATGTGTGACCGCGCAACCGCAGCCTTGGGAAACTAAAGTTGTCTGGGTGCACTCACTTCGAAAGACAACAAGGGATGGGCGCTGGACCAGGGGTGTTGGAAATTGACGAATGGACGAACAGATAAATGAGGATGGATGTGCACTTGTTACTGGACTCCCCGAAAATAGGGACCCATCTTGAATCCTCGGCCGTAGAGCATGGGTGTTGTGATGGTTGAGCAATAGTCTCACCAGAATCAGTTGTGGACTACATGGAGGGCTGGTAAGGACCTTCATGATAAACCTCGGAGATGAGAGACTTGTTGCTTCAATGTGGGCTTTGTTCTGCAGCAATATCGGCATTCGCGATGTGATATCGAGGTTATTCATGGTCCCGTGGCGCCAGGGACGTTAGCACCGGTAGCAAAGGGGAGTGGGGCCGAGGCGTTACGGGGAGTTGGGGTATGGGCCGATGAGGCCATCATGATGAATATTGGGTCATTGAAGAGATTGAAAAGCGAAAAAGTCTTCATCCAGGGCGATAATTTATTATCTCTGAAGGGCACATGGGCACCAAAACGACGTGATTTAGCCATGACAAGATTGAGAGGCCGGATGATAGAAGTATGCATAGAACAAAAAGCTCTCAGCTGGTAACGGCGAGGTAAACCTCATAGACAGGGGTACCTGAGCTACCTGCCCAACTCCCCGAAGGTCCCTGAAGGATCTTGATCAATGCCCTCACCCACTGTAAGCAATGGATACCAATACCGTACGCTACACAATAAATATGGTAATTCGCACCATTTTTCACGCTCGATTTTCTCCGTGTCTCGATGGGATGAGTTCATTGACCATTTCTAATCCAGTGAAGATCTCATTTTACCATCAAAGCTTTTACGGCTTCAACTCCACTATTCCGCAACGGGAATAACGTCTACCGCTTAGAAAGCGGAACTAAACCGTGAATGGCTTTAGTTCGAATGGCGCAATCGGGGACCATATCGTCGCGAGATCTAGCAGGGATTTTACTCTTTCCATGAACTTTGAGCGTGGTAATGCAAGGCCGCATAATATTCACAGACTTCTTGTTATTTCGTTCAATATTCCTCCCAAAGCATTAGATGCCTCGCATAATGCAAACTCTGAGAGAGTTCCCTTCTTCAAGAGATGTGATCTTGCCACGGAGACGACACGAATGTTGGTGGAGTTTTGGCGGAGCTGAATTGGGATAGCGACAATTGCATGCTCAGATCCTGGTCAGCACGCAATGGTTCTAATGGAGCCCCGGACACACAGCTTTTGCCGCAAACTCCCCACGCTGCCTCCATCAATTCTGCAGCTTGACGCGGTACAAGACAAGACAAGAGGACAGAGAGCTTGAGGTGTGAAGGAAATGACACACCGCACGAGGGTCCGAGGAGACCTCCAATGTGACCCCAGCCCGCATGTACCGGCTACAAAGGATACAGGCATTCCCTGTAGCGCCCAGAGTTTTTGGCGTTCGTCGATCCCTGTTCAATCACGCAGTGAGACTCTCATCTCCCCGCTCGCAAAAAAAGAAACGTCGTGGCATTGGACTTGGGCCGTGGTCACGATTGCATGAAGCCTGAAAAAGGGCTGAATTGAGAGGAAATGACACTACCGCGTGGGCCAGGCCAGACCAGACCAGGATAGCTACAGGTCTAGGTCCACGGAACGATAGCGACAGCTTAGCAATTGACTTCGCAACAATACAGACGACACGCCCTTGGACTCGGATCGCCGCTGGTGGTCAGCCAGTCCAGTCTTAATTTATATGTGGCCCTTCCTCGCCTCTTTCTTCTCGATTATCTCTCTCTCAACCTCACTCCCACTTCTCAATTCCCTCAACGGGTCTTAACCCCATATATATCCTACAGATCGAGTCGATCTGGCTCACCCTTTCCCTCCGTCGACCCTCTGACCCTGAAGACCCAAGACCTTCAGTCGTCATAGCTACCTCGACTACTTGTCCTAACTAGGAGAAAGTCTTGCTAGCGCTGCATCACACCCCCGACCAACCGAGCGACAATCCGACTTGAGGACCCACGGCACGTCTTGACGACTCAAATACCCACGTTGTGCCGTTGCTGATCAACCTTTTTGATCTCCCCGTTCTTGCATACCTACCCAAGAATCTTATTTCACCTCCCGTCTTCCATCGTCTTTTTTTGAGCGTTGTTCTTTTTTCCCAGTTGACTTTGCTATTGTTGTTCCAACATGTCTCAACCCGGCAAGAATTCTGCCAAGACGGCCTTGGAAAAGTTCATCGGTGCCGATCACACCGAACCCGAAGAGAAGGCGCCTTCGATCAGTAATGCCGACCTTTACATCGAGGAGGAGCCTACAGTTGGCGAATTTCTTCGAGAAATCACACCCAGCGCTCGTGCTGTTGGAGAATATTTTTACAACCTCTTCCCGTTCTTGTCATGGGTTGGCAAGTACAATTTGATCTGGTTCATTGGTGATTTGGTCGCTGGTAAGTTAACTCCCCGGTGCGGTTACATTCTCGGGGAGACTCTATATGCTGACATCAACTCCCCGCAGGTATCACGGTCGGTGCTGTCGTTGTTCCCCAGTCCATGGCCTATGCCCAGCTGGCACAGCTTCCTGTTGAATATGGATTGTACTCGTCCTTCATGGGTGTCTTGATCTACTGGTTCTTTGCCACATCCAAGGACATCACCATCGGTGTAAGTACGCTTTAATCTCATTGACCAACCTTAACTGACTCTTCAGCCCGTCGCTGTCATGTCCCAGGTCACAGGTAACATCGTTCTCAAGGCTGCTGATTCCCTGCCCGACGTTCCTGGTCATGTTGTCGCCTCCGCCCTTGCAGTCATCGTCGGCTCAATCGTCACTTTCCTTGGTCTCGCTCGTCTTGGCTGGCTCGTTGAGTTTATCCCTCTGCCTTCCATTTGCGCTTTCATGACTGGGTCCGGTGTCAACATTATCGCTGGCCAGGTCCCTAAGCTCATGGGCATCAAGGGTGTCAACACCCGTCAGGCAACCTACCGTGTGATCATTGACACACTCAAGAACTTGGGTGGCAGTAAGCTCGACGCTGCTATTGGTCTGTCAGCCCTGACCATGCTCTACCTCATCCGTATTTTCTGCAGCACCATGGCCAAAAAGCAGCCCCAGCGCGCCAAGCTATACTTCTTCATTTCGACACTGCGAACTGCCTTTGTTATCCTGCTGTACGTTGGTATTAGCGCTGGCATGAACATCAATCACCGCTCCAAGCCCCGCATCAGCATTGTCGGCGACGTCCCCAGCGGTAAGTGAACTCGTTTCGCTATTGGCAATTCATCCAGTAATTGACTAACTCTTCCAGGTTTCACTCACGCTGCTGTCCCCGAAATCAACACCTCCATCATCAAGTCTTTCGTCTCTGAGCTTCCCGCTGCCGTTATTGTTGTCTTGATTGAACATATCTCTATCTCCAAGTCTTTCGGCCGTGTCAACAACTATGTTATCGACCCCTCTCAGGAACTCGTCGCCATTGGTGTCAGTAACCTTCTCGGTCCCTTCCTTGGAGCTTATCCTGCCACTGGATCTTTCTCCCGAACTGCCATCAAGTCTAAGGCTGGTGTCCGAACTCCCTTTGCTGGTGTCATCACTGCTATTGTCGTCTTGCTTGCTCTCTATGCCCTTACCGCCGTCTTCTTCTACATTCCTAACGCAGGTCTTGCTGGTGTCATTATCCACGCTGTCGGAGATGTTATCACCCCTCCCAAGGTTGTCTACCAGTTCTGGCGCGTCTCACCCCTTGAGGTCATCATCTTCTTCGCTGGTGTACTCGTCACCATCTTCAGCTCCATCGAGAACGGTATCTACACTACGATCGCCATGTCCGCTGCTGTCGTCGTGTTCCGTCTCTTCAAGACCCGTGGCCGCTTCCTCGGTGTTGTCCGTGTTCGAACCATGAAGGCCAACGTCAGTGATGGTACCTCCAGCCCTGGATCTGTTGACGAGGGTGAGGGTTCTCTCCGAGCTGGCTTCCTTCCTCTTGATCACGGCAACGGTGCCAACCCCAAGGTTATTGTCCGCACCCCTTACCCTGGTGTCTTCATTTACCGATTTGCTGAGGGCTTCAACTACCCCAATGCCTCTCACTACCTCAACCACCTCACCGAGACCATCTTCCAGGAGTGCCGACGAACCAACCCTGCTCTTCTCGGTAAGCTTGGTGACCGTCCCTGGAACGACCGGGAGCCCCGCCACATCAAGGCTGTTGATAACGATGAGCGACCTATCCTCAAGGCCGTCATCCTTGATTTCTCCAGTGTCAACAATGTCGACGTCACTTCTATCCAAGCTCTGATTGACGTTCGCAACCAACTTGACAAGTTCGCTGCTCCCGAGGTCGTCGACTGGCACTTCGCCAACATCGAGAATCGATGGACTAAGCGTGCTCTCGCTGCTGCTGGCTTCGGTTTCCGCACTCCTCGCACTAACCACGACGGCACTGGACATTGGAAGGCTATCTTCTCCATTGCCGACCTTGGCGGTGATGACAGCGCTGCTACTGCTGCTGCTCTCGATGAGAAGGCCAAGAGCGCCCCCATCAAGCAGGATATCGAGGCTGTCGACGACTCAATCAACAGCATTGGCTCCGAGAAGGGTGTCTCAAGAGACCCAACCAGCGCTCGTCTCATTGCCGTGCAGGGTCTCAACCGACCTTTCTTCCATCTCGATTTGCAGGAGGCCGTCGACGCTGCCGTTTCCGCCGCTGAGTTGAAGCAGCACTAAATTGGCTATTATTACATATTAATCGTTGTATATCCGGGTATCACGGTGTTTCATGGAGTTTTGATATGGTAAAAGATTTGTCATGTGTTGGAATCACATCGCCATAGAGGTTGTTAGGTGATGTGTCTATACCCGAGTTTTGATGTTGGTCTAGTTCTAGTGTTTATATGGGAGAAGATGCCAATGGTGAAGTTGTCCATGGCTTATGAATGACAATGACTGATCACTTTTGCTTGCATGCCTTTGGCCCGTGACTGTGGAAAACAGTGAAGAGCTTGAGAATATACTGAGCAGCCTGACGACCCCCAGAATCCTGAAATGTACACGGGATGATCAAAACCTTTTTAATATCTGCCCTCCATACTTGCTGTTAGATCTCAGTTATAGGACTTGTCTTTTGATGTCATTTGCCGGCACTAACACGACCATGGACGAAGATGGTATGATCATTACCCCAGACAAACAAGAAACCCGCCTAAGGTTAAACAGCGTTCAACTTCTCTACTTGAGCAATGAGATACGTTACCATGCTTGTGAGACCCGGAAACTGGCCACTTGAGCCATAGATTCACTGCTTCATGGATTTGGTACGTGGCGTGCATGGGAGCCTCGAGTTATCGACCGCCTACGTTGAACTGCGCAATGTCACCTTCAAGGACAGACCACCACTAGGTGAAGTTCTCAAGGCGACGAAAGATCGGGGAGATAGAAGAAGCACTCGAGTCAGCCTCACATTGTACAAGCAGACTGTGTGCCATGAACCCCCTCAAAATATATCTTACCCTAGTTGAGCGGTGACTCCATAACGTTGTTGTTGCCGTAAGTTCTTCAGTGTTCTGCTTGGAGGTAAGTAGCCCAGGAATATGTGGAGCGCCACGAAATGAGCAGTTTAATACAGTTGCTTTTGGGAAAGCGAAGATTCTCGAGCTTACGCTGCCACCATTTACGTCAACCAGTCAGATATAATGGGCTTTCGAAGCCGTGGAAGAAGTTCATAGAGGTGCCTCAGGGTTCACAAGATCCTATCTCTTGCTGCAGCGACTCTTCGAACGAGCCGGAATGAGGCTAACATAATTCTGGCAAAAGGCCATTCCCGGGCGCTTTCACTGTGAATTATACACTATACAAGACTTTTTCTTTGGGTCTCTACTATCTACCACTGTTTTTTCATCTGATGAAAACAGCCCTGGCGAGTAGTAAAACAATATCGACTGAGTTTATCACCATGAATGGTAACTTAACATGTTAGCCATCGATAGACTGAGTCTCAGACACCAAGCTTCACAGTGAACGCGTACGTCCAGAGAACTCAGAGATGAGTCGAAAGAAGCAATGAGGAGACTTCGCTTTTATATATTTCTGGAGATATGAACGAAATATACCGTCCGACTACCTCGTAGATATCTACTTTCTTACCTACGGGCAGGTGAATGGCAGGACATAGGCGGGCAACGGAATGTATATTACTTAACAGAGCTGCCAACTCGGGGATGTCTGAACCAAGGTTTGTGGAGTGATATCTTAAGTTGACAGACCTGACAGCTCATGCTTGCATCATGCATCTTGTTCGTCAGCACCATCGCCTGAGAATGCAAGAATTTTGAATGTTGCAGATATCAGGAGGCTGGGTATGTATGTTAAAAAGCCGATGAGTATCAAGTTAACCGGAAAATTCCAACAATTTCGACAAGTCTCACGATAGAGAGTTATCTTTGGCATTTTGTTCCCAGATATCGGATGAACATGGCCCGTGTCGTTCAAACTACCCCTGGCACCAGAATCGTTCAAGATATGGCCTGATATCTATGTCTATCGTAACTTATCGTCACTCCTGAACAAAGCTTCGGAGACTAACTGCTAGTGGTGCATATCCGACACTAATTCCCACTACTGATCTAGGCCTCACGCGTAGTCAAATTGAAATCGACATGATTCAATGCGAATCTCTAGACAATAAAGCAAATCTATCCTGACTCAGATTCACGAGAAAAGCAAAGGACTCAAGACCCTGAGGATCTCACCGCATGACATCATGGCCGCCGATCGGAGCAAACGATTTCTTTGCCTGCACCTTCTATCAGGAATTCTAGAAACAATATCGTCATGGATCTTGTTAGTACACGTGGAAAATACTTCCGTGCCGAGGCAAGCGGCTCCGCCATGATCCACTCTTCACCGGGTCCGTATCCACCGAGAGCGGTCCGAGAATCCATTTTCAACGGTTGAATTTTATTTTGAGATTACAAAGCTGGGGACAAGTTACGTGAATGGCCCGAGGACCTGAAACAAACGGTCAGGACGGATAAAGATAACGATGTTTCCGAAGTAGGTGTTAACAGCAAGGGGACATTTTAAGCAACTTGTCGGTGAAGAAGCATTACCGTTGTCAACATAACGAATGTGCAACAAAAGAGAAGAAGCAGAAGCTGGTTGTTAGAGGTGATGCTAGATTAGTCTCGCCGGAAATAAACACCCCAGAACATGTAAAACTTGGAATGCGAAAATGTCCATAATGACGGACTCTTCGCTAACCCCGATATCAAGGCAAAAAGAAGCTTTCACATCCCCACTTCGGTCTCTTTCTTCAGGCTCATTCCAAAGTCAAACCCACAATCCGTGCTTTGCGTGGTCGGCCAACTCGATGAGGAAGACTGCTCCGCCCGGTCCGATAGCCCTATGTAACCGTAGCTATCGCCAACCATTTTCTATATAAAGCCCAGCCCAGAAGCCCCCTTCGAGTCGAGCCATATACCCCATCTTTACACAAAACCGTATCTTTATATCTCTACATCCCTACATACACAACATCGCAATAATGGTCTCTTACAAGGTCTTCCGAGGGACCCCCGAGGGAAAGATTGTCTCTGACACGGTTGAGCGTGAGCTCCAGAACCACGAGGTCTTCATTGAGACAACCCACTCTGGTGTCTGTGGAACGGATAAGCTCTACCAGCCCAGTGGAATTGTCCTGGGTCATGAAGGTGTTGGAGTTATTCGTGAGGTTGGGTCTTCAGTGAAGAACGTCAAGATTGGCGACAGAGTTGGATTCGGATACACACATCAGATCTGTGGATCTTGTGATAACTGCTGTACAGGTAAGAAGCCGCAGAGTTTTAGGAAATAATAACACTGACCATGCTACAGACCTTGACCAGTACTGCCGTGAGCGTCAGATCTATGGTTTCTCTGACACTGATAACGGCTCTTTCTCCTACGGCGCTGTCTGGGACTCCAAGACTGTTGCTCCCATTCCCGATGGATACGATTCCGCTGATGCCGCTCCTCTTCTTTGCGCGGGAGCCACTGTCTACACAGTCTTGACCAAGTACGGTCTCCGTTCTCAAGATAGAGTCGGTGTTATGGGTATTGGTGGCCTGGGCCATCTTGCCATCAAGCTCGCTGCCGCCAAGGGAGCCCATGTTGTTGTCTTCTCTTCCTCCGAGTCCAAGAGACAGGAGGCTCTGGACTATGGTGCCTCTGAGTTTATTGTCTTCAAGTCTGGAGACGAGGCCCCTAAAGACTTCAAGCCCGTTAAGCACTTGCTTCTCTGCGGCAGCGGAAATGTCGACTACAGCAGGTATGGACAACGCACCAGCACTTGATTCGTCATAACTAACAAATATAGCCTCGTTCCTCTTGTTGATACCGATGGTGTCATATACCCTCTTACTGCCGCTCTGGAGTCCACTCCCGTTCCCCTGACCTCGCTCTCTCTCAAGGGTATTCGCGTCCAGGGCTCTCTGGTCAGCTCTCGCGATAGCCTTCGCAAGCTTCTTGACTTTGCTGCCAGGAAGAACATTAAGCCCACCATTATGACTTACCCTCTTAACGAGGAGGGTATTGAGAAGGCTCTGCACGATTTGAAGGAGGGCAAGGTTCGATACAGAGCTGTCCTTGTCAAGGAGTAAAGTAGTCACGTGTTAAAGGAGTTAGAAAATAGCGATTGTGGAGCTTAGATGTGTTTTTTAAAGAGAAGAAAGCGAGGCTGAAGGATATACCAGCTTGTAAGATGACGAACTTGAAGAAATTTACATTGGCTGTTGTTAAGTTAAACTCTTTTGACTCATTGGGGTTATCGTGATTTGGTGGAGATTTCGTAAGGTGGTGACGAAACCAGGTACGCGGTGAGGAACTTTTGTCAGCTCGACGCGGGTAGCTTCTTATCCCAACAAATTAAACCGAGAAGCGGAACATGCTCATATTTACGTCTAACTTACACAAAGTTCAATGGAAATCTACCAGGAGAGATAGTACTTCTCCATAATCGAGAGTATGCGTAGCCTTGGTAATGCAGCGTAGTGCTGGTTTTGCTAAGGTTGGTTGATAACAGACCTTGATTGTGACTGACCTAAGAAAAAGAATTCGTAGGTCAGAGTAATTGAAATAGTCAGGACATATCTTATTGATCGAGCACATCGAATTTCCTTAGGTCGAAATATTGGCTATATCGAATATCTATCTGAACTCAGAACTGCATCACAAACAACCAGTCTATCAGTCCCTATTTCTCCCTGTAAGACGGCGCAAGTTTGTCCTATCGCTTGGTTGACCAACCAATCAACTTCTTTCCCCGCAGTTGAATAATGCATGAAAACGTAGTCACCCACGTAAGCACCAACTGATTTAGGCAAATTCGTCATTGGATCTCACCATGAGATGACCAAGTTACCTATTTATGGGATCATGATATGAATCTCCCTCGGCCCGCTGCGAAGATGCACAGATAACTCAACCACGAGCACTATGGATGCTAATTCTTCACTAAACGTTCTGCCCGAAGCTGATTTCGGTCCCTCGGCCTCGGGAAGATTTGATTTTACTGTCTTGTTTGAGAATGTTATGCTATCTATTATCCCCTCTGCTTTGTTCTTGATTCTCGTCCCGCAAAGACTGCTATGGTTGAAGAGAGAACCACGAAAGATCGTTGAGAATTCGCGTCTTCTTATTAAACTGGTTTGTGCCTGAAGGCTGTAGTCAAGATAGTGCTGACGATACAACAGGGCTTGATAACTGTGTATACCGGACTACAACTCGTGATATTGACATACTGGACGGTTGGACCCCTGCCTACATCTAAACCTCAAATCGCTGCGGCAGCTCTTGTGTTTGTGAACGGACTCTTATTGGCCTTACTGTCTTATGTCGAGCATACGCGTTCTGTGAGACCCTCAACAATCATCAACGTCTATCTCCTTTTCACTGCTCTTTTTGATTGCGCTATAGCCAGAACGCTATGGCTTCTAGATGGAGCACACGCAGTTGCGAGGTTATTCACGGCAGCAACCACCGCCAAGGCACTCATTCTCATATCTGAAGCATGGGGAAAAAGGTCCATATTAAGAGCTCAGTATCGCGATCTATCACCAGAGACGACGAGCGGAATACTGGGCCGTAGTGTCTTCTGGTGGATCAACCCTCTGATGAAATTAGGATTCTCTAACTTCCTGACAGAGCATGATCTGTATGTTGTTCGTCTGCCAAGTCAATGACCCAACTGATGACATAACAGGTATGCCATCGAGAACAGTCTGTTGGGAAAGAGATTGTTCGCACAGGTGGAGAAGTCATGGCGCACGGGTGAGTTCATCATGTATTCCCGTGGTATGTAAAGCTGATAGACAGCCCAGCGAATCAAGCTAAGAGTAATGCTCTCTTTTGGTCCACCATCTGGTCGTCTAGAAGAGTCTTTCTCCTTGGAATGTTATCGCGTCTTTGTTTGATGGCTTTCACATACGCACAGCCTTTCCTTATCCAGAGAACAATCGGGTTTGCGAGTAACCTTGATGAAGAGAAATCCATTGGATGGGGTCTCACGGGAGCGTGGTGCTGCGTCTCCATTGGACTGGCGGTTTGTGTTTCACTTATTTCTCTTGTGGTATCCAGACTGACATAGTAAAGATCGCTAAGGCATTCTACTGGCATATGACTTACCAGTGAGATCAAAGTCTTGCCGAATGAAAATCCAAAGCTAATTATCTAGATTTGTTACCGCAGTCAGGGGTAGCTTGATCAGTCTAATATATGACAAGACCCTCGATCTGAGCATCACGGCTTTTGACGAATCAAGTAAGAAAACGGGGCTCTTGGGCAAGATAAATAACTAACACCTTGCAGTTGCTGTCACATTGATGTCTGCCGATACTGAAAATATCTGCATGAACTTTGCAAGCATACACGAGATGTGGGCTTCGCCTATTGAGTGCGCAGTAGCTTTATATCTCCTGTACAGACAACTGGGCATGGCATTTCTAGCCCCTATGGTTGTGGCAATAGGTTCGGCCCCTCTAGTGATAATAGGTTCACTTTTGACATGTAATTAGTCTCGACCACTGGTATCTTGATGATAGCCAAGTATATCGCAAACGCCCAAAAGCGGTGGGTTCGTGGTATCCAGACGCGCATTGATGTTACTGCCTCGATGCTAGGGTCAATGAAAGTAAGAGCTCGTTTAAAAGACGGCCGTTTTGAGTCACTGACAAAGCTTGCAGGAAGTGAAGATGCTTGGCCTGACAGATGTTCTCAACAACATGGTTCAAAGTCTGCGAGTCAATGAGTTGGACCTGTCCAAGAAGTTCCGTAAACTCATGTGCTGGCGAGTTTTCTTCCGTAGGTCTACGAATTACTTTGAAGACGATGTGCCGCTGACTTTGTCTTGAAGAAAATACTATGGAAGCTATAGCTCCGCTCGCTACGTTTGCGACCTATGTGGTCATATCTCAAGAGACAGGCAACCCTTTGAGTACGGCTTCGGCATATACTTCTCTTTCGCTTATCTATCTTTTGTCCAACCCTATGTCCACACTCATACGAACGATCCCTGGAATGAAGGCATCGCTTGCATGCTTTGATCGAATGCAGGGCTTTCTGTTGTCGGATAGTTGCAAGGATCACCGCTTACCTCTTAACGTCCGTCATAGCCCATCCCAACAAGAGACCCGCACTTTCGGGCCACACGCTCCTGATCAGGACAGAGCTTCGATCGAGCTGCTCGATCGCTCTAACGAGGCTTCAGTGGCTATTGGCCAACCTCTCATGATCGTTTCGGACGCTAGCTTCGGATGGCCAAAGACTGAAGCACCAGCACTCACTAACATTTCATTCCCCATCCGTAAATCTCACTTCACCTTTGTTATTGGGAGCGTGGGTTCTGGGAAAAGCACTCTCATGAAGGCCTTGCTGGGCGAGTTGCGGCCGTCCCAGGGATTCGTCTATACCGACGCTCGCCGAATCGCATTTGTTGACCAGAAGCCCTGGATTCAGAACTTGACGATTCGACAGAACATCCTCGGTGTATCCACGTATCACAAAGATTGGTATGATAGAGTTATCCATGCATGTGGGCTCGAGCAGGATATTGTTGAGATGCCTGACAAGGACGCCACGAAAGCGGGCAGCGGCGGTGTTTCTCTCAGCGGTGGCCAGAATCAAAGACTTGCACTTGCAAGGGCCATTTACTCAAAGGCAGGAGTGCTTATTCTCGACGATGTCTTTTCGGGACAAGATGCTTCGACAGAGGAGCATATTTACAGGATGATCTTTTCTGAAGTAGGGTTGCTAAGAGAGCTGGGCACGACTGTTGTTTGTGTAACCAACGCCAGTGAGCTCAGCTGCCACCAGCTCGAAGTGAAACATACTGACATCCCATAGTTCATCGGCTGGCATATGCAGACCACATCGTTGCTCTAAGTGAACATGGCACAGTCCAGCATCAAGGCACATTTGAGCAACTCAAGAACGACACTGATTACTTCAGTGGCTTACATCTTCGGCAGAACGGGGCTGCAAAGGAAGACGGCGGCTCCTCGAAAGTCAACGACAAATCAACTTCAGCACCTCAAGGGCCAGAAGAAGAGACTGAATCCGCTAACCGAGCACTGGGAGAACTTGCTACTTATGGTTACTATTTCAACACAGTACCCAAGTGGCATGTCCTGTTGTTGGTGACGCTCACAGTCATGTTCGGTGCGGCCCACAAGATGACTGAGCTATTGCTAAGTTTCTGGACTGGTCATTCTGTTGTCACTCAACAAAGCGTCAACAACTTCTACCTTGGACTCTACGCTATGCTAGCTGGGCTTGCAATAATTGGCATCATGGGTGCAGCTGTGCATTACCTTGTTATCATGGTACCTTTGAGCAGCGAAATTCTGCATGCACGGCTACTTCGGACAGTTATGAATGCTCCATTGTCATTCTTCTCGAGGATGGATGTTGGCGTTACAACAAACCGCTTCAGCCGCGACATGTCCGTCATAGACACCGAGCTTCCATTTGCATTGATTGACCTGGCCATTGATACCAGCGTCACCATCATGTCTGTTATACTGATGTGTGTGTTCTCTGGATACTTTGTGGCGACGCTGCCTCCTCTTGCTTTCTTCTGCTGGTGTAAGTTTCACTCCTGACACCCTTTTCAACATTTACTGACAGCTGCGCTAGTGCTTCAGAGATTTTACCTTCGAACTTCTCGCCAGATCCGAATCCTTGAGCTACAAGCAAATTCACCACTATTCACACAATTCCTTGACACCCTTCAAGGTTTGTCCAGTGTGAGATCCTTCGGCTGGGTGAAGCAGTTCAAGGAACAACACTTTCAGTTCCTCGACGTGTCTCAGCGTCCATATTATCTTCTCTTTAGTATTCAGCGCTGGCTAGCTGTTGTCCTTGACCTCGCTGTTGCAGCGCTGGCTACGATCCTGATGGTCCTCATTGTTAAGCTTCGAGACAATTTCGAGCCGAAGTTTGTGGCAATGGCTCTTCTCAATGTGACTTCCTTTTCGCAATATCTCACACAACTCATCAAGAATTATACGCAATTGGAGACTTCTCTAGGTGCTGTCAGTCGTACCAAAGAGTTCTGCACCACAACTGACGGCGAGAACCTTCCTGGCGAGGTCGTTTCTCCACCCGAGAACTGGCCTTCTCATGGCCACGTGCAGATCGAAAAGTTAACAGCTGCATACACCACTTTGGGTGAGCCAGTACTGCACGAAGTCAGTCTGGATATTGCTGCAGGCTTTAAGGTCGGTATCGTTGGACGCAGTGGCAGTGGCAAAAGCTCATTAATGGCCTGCCTTCTCCGGATGTTGGAGGTTGACTCCAATTCTAGCATTAAGTTTGACGGCATTGACATCACTACAATTCCACGACAGACTGTACGGGCCTCCGTGGCAGTCGTACCTCAGCATCCGTTCTTCATGAAAAAGACTACTATTCGCGACAATCTGGTTCCTCGCGGTGAGCAGCCTGAAGACAGGATTATCGCTGTGCTCAATCGTCTCAAGATGAAAGAGGCTGTAGAGAGGCTTGGAGGCTTAGACAGTATCCTTGATGTCGAGCGACTATCGCAAGGTCAACGCCAACTTCTTTGCCTTGCCAGAGCGGTACTAGCTAACAAGAAGATGATTTTTCTTGACGAGGCGAGTAGCAACGTCGACGCCAAGTCGGAGCAACTGATCCGACAGGTGGTCCAAGAGGAGTTCAAGGGATGCACTGTCATCGCTATTGCACATCGTTTGGGTGCTGTTGTGGACTTTGACCGAGTTGCTGTGATGGGAGGAGGAAGGGTTATCGAGTGGGACAACCCGAGGGAGCTACTGAAGAGGGAGAGCGAGTTCAAGAGGCTATGGGATTTGAGCTCTGGATAAAAAGAGCAATCACTATAGAGCTACTTGCATGACTAAAACACAGCTATATATGGTCTCAATAAATCATCTATTCTCAATACAGCAATATCATTCACCAAACATGAATCTCAGTCCCAGAGCTGAAGTGCCAGGTCACCAGTCTGCGGTTACATCTGCAACAGTAATGCTCAGTATTCTTCCACTGCTTCCCGATATACGCAAGAGGTCCCCCAACGATAGTGCATGCAAACATCAATGCAGCCATGGCACTGGTAAGTTTTAGTCAGCTTCCATCTGCATATCTTGTTTCAAGGTTTATACTCACTGGGTACCCCCACAGATTTTGCGCTCAACTCGGGTCAGGGAGAGTTCTCGACAGGCAGGGCATATGACAGCTCGCGGCCATTGCTTCAGCTTTCTCAGAGGAACGACATTGGATTGGGAGATGGTGTTGAATGCTGTGATCTCGGTCTGTTGTTGAGACTCAAGTGGGGAGAACAGTTCGATTTTGTTGTTGTCATCTGATGGATCATCGTTGAACAAAGTTTGGAACCTTTGTTTCGTGGTAGTTGCCATGTTTATCGATCGTTGAACAAAGACTGATAAGCATGAAATTTGATATAGACCGTTGACAAAGCCCGTTGATATATAGACTGAACTTCATAATGGCAAGTCAATTCTCATCCAATGATGACCCCTGTAATTGCGGATGCCTAGAGGATCACACTGTCCAGTGCTCGTATTTCGCATTGTGAAGGCGTAGCCAATAAGACGATGGTTGGTATCAGCCACCGACACCATTTTGGAGGAGCTGAACCAAAAGACTAACTGGCCGGGCAATTATTCCACCGCTTCGGTCTCGAATTCAGTATCGGTGGCTGCGTTTTGTCATTGGGTGTAGGGTGACGAATTGCGATTTTACAACGTAGCACGATCAGGCCGAATCACTTACATTGTATGTTAGTCCTCGAACGCATGCAGCTAGAATACTGCATATAAAGACCCTGTATTGCTTTCACAGATAGACGATCCTTTGTTCAAGATGAATGGATCATCGTAGGATGCATAAATCCTACTGCAAACATTTGTGCTCGGGGATATGAGTTGAAGATTTTGAGCCTCATCTGTCGCTTTTCGTCAATAACCCGACGCTTGACAGCCTAAATGAAGTAACAAAGTTGGTGGTCCTGGGTCGACATGGAATGGATCTACATTTAACATTGCGGTTCATGCCACGCGGAAATTCCAACATAATAGCCATCTTGCCACTGCCGGTTATTTGGAGGCTCAACCTCCGTCAATCTCAAAAGATCGCTCTTTCAGCCGTCTTTGGACTCGGATGCTTGTAAGTATACCTCAAATCACATTTAGTATTTGTTGACCTTTGGCCAAGTTCAATCGCGCTTGCTATCGTACGGATAAAATGGGTGGAAACGTGGTCGTTTATTACATGGGATATCGTCAGGCCGCAGCTCTGGGCTTTGGCAGAGTCACTTCAGCACTTGTCTACGCGTGTGTCCCTACTTTCAAACAGCTCGTCTCGAAGATTAATTATATATTAATCGGCCGAAGGAGGAATACTACAGAATTTGGTCTCGAGGAGCACAGGAGTGATGTTGAGTTCAATGCGGGAAATCAGAAATTATGGAGGATTGAGTGAGAAGCCCAGGTATAGCAGGGTTTGTGGAAGCGAGACATCAGTGGCAGCTGAGCTGAGTTGAGTAGACTAATCCGCTGAGGTAGCAGCTTTTGAAGCTGGGTAATGAAAGGAGTTCTTATATACTATAGCGAACATACCGTGAGAATAATATTAATTACAGTCTCGGCTTGAAGCCTACATCTCACAACATCGACACACTCATGCTGCTGAGCTGCATGAGCCCTGAACAGCCACGGCGCTAAACAACTTCAAGGCATTTTCAACCCCCCAGTTCAGCTCAGCCCAACGAGGCATTCAGGGCGTTGAAAGCACACTTATGCAGAAGAAAAAAGCATTCATATGCTTGAAATTCACGCAATCGGATAACTTTCCTTTTCGCTATTGCACCATGAGTTCTTTGTGCAACTACTCCCATCCAGAATTACAAATTACGGATGGCCTCATCCGTCAAGACACAGGGAGACTCTTCCCATACAACCCCGAGTTCTACAACAACGCGACAGGTCTGTACGGCCCTGGCACCATCTACTGTTGGTACATGCTTCTCGTTTCCGTTCTCGCTAGCTGGGCCTTTTGTCTAGCAGACGAAGATGGACCTAAGAAGCCACGCCTTTCAAATGATCTCTTAGGAGCCCTGGCATATCCTGTATTTGCCGCGACAGACTTGGTTGTGCAATCGATGAGGATGCTGGGGATGAAACAACGCGCACTGGCTATCTTTTGCTTGCGCAATCCAGAGGTCAATCTTGACCTGTTTGGCCCTTTCAATACCACGCAGCTCGACCTGAATCATATTCCGCCCGATACAGTGATATTGGGCCAGCGTGTCGTCGATATCACCGGGCCGCTGACCATATGCTATTCCGCAACACCGTTTCTACTTATTCTTATCGTTGGGTTCATGATTGATACCGACTATGCACGGGATTGGAAACCAAAGCCATCAGCGCGCTGGGTAGTAAATGTAGCTTATGGCTACATCTCACTCATGCTCACAATATTCCACTTCAGCCTCGGCGATATAGGAACCAGCTTCTTCATCGCGCTCTACGAGGCGATGCTACCAGTGATGTTAACCGTCATCTACCTCTTCACCGCATTCATTGGCCTAACATTTCTTACTGGCATCATCATGCTAGTTTGGTCAATGATCGAGAAGAACTACAATGATGCGGTTGAAGCTCTGAAAGCTCTAGGAGGCTGTATATTTTTCGCGGGTATGCTGGTTGTGCCATCGATGTTAATGATTCACCGAGACCGCAGCACTACGATACCGGATTTGGGAATCAGAGTTAGTGAAAGGGACCAGTTGGCCACCTTGATTGTCGGCGTTGTGACGTTGACTTTTACAGTCGTTGATGTTCTCAGGAACTTCTATCGGGAGAGACATCGAGAAGAAGTGGCGGACTCCGAGATGCAAATGCTTCCAGCTACTGAAAGCGCGATTGCGAATAGCTGAATGGTTATGTCAAGGATGCGAGAAACAGCTTCGATCACAACAGCAAACTCCAACGCT
Source organism: Fusarium begoniae (assembly GCA_013186755.1). Classification (NCBI taxonomy): domain Eukaryota; kingdom Fungi; phylum Ascomycota; class Sordariomycetes; order Hypocreales; family Nectriaceae; genus Fusarium; species Fusarium begoniae. The sequence goes on along the minus strand of JAAOAG010000050.1, from coordinate 11,833 downwards.
CGTTCATTTTAGAAACTAGTGCAATCCGATCATAGTATTTGAATTATTAGGGACGGGATGTCATGGAAGTAAATTACCAATGGACTAGTCTACCTACTCCTCAGGGTGTAGGAAGACTTCTGACGTTAAACTAAGGTGTCAAAAATACTTAGTCTAAAGTCCTCTATATTTTTACTAAATTACACTAAGTTTACCTAAGTTTACCTAAGGCTTTTTGTCACCTAGGATAGAGGTCCTAAGTTTTATTGCATCCCCTTGCCACTATCTCTGTAGATACCCTAATTCCATTCTAGTGCACATCGTAGTTGACTAGCTGGTGGATTTCTAACCTTTGTCCTCTACTGCCCGTTCGATATTCCTGCTCAAACTCAGAAAACATACAAGGTTATGAGGCATCGAAAACACTGGCCTTTGTACCAACCCGACCGACTTGAAACTCATGCAAATACAACAAATTCAAGTGAAAAGACCTCTCGTAATTGCACTAAGCCATGTTTTGGGGCGCTTAGCGACAGAATCAAATTCGTTGTCAGCGGGCCGCTTCTTTGCCATCGGAGCTTCGTCACTTGCGCCGCCTGACTTAGCCATGACTGGTGCAGTTGGACCTCTCTCTTGCTCAGGCGTCTCGTCAGGTGTACCACCAACTGTAGGCGAGGATAGTCCGGCAGAGTCATAGTGTAGTTCCTGCTCGATGCTCGGAATGATGGTGTCGGGATCAGGCAAGATATCCTCAAAAGACGTTTCATGTTGATTCAAGCCTTGAGCTGTTTCTGCTGTCCCCTCTTCAACGAGAGCAGCAAGAATATAACGACGGATGCTTATCTGCATCTTGCGTAGTTCAAAAGCTAGTTGACAATCCGGTTCTATAGTGAGAAGCGTTCGGCTGATAGCGGCGTTGAGCGATAACAACTCTCTACCTTCACACGCCTGTCGTTCGGCTGGTAAAAGCTGGGCCATAGCGGCCTGGATTGTAGACATTGCCGATGGCCTGTAGAGGGCGCTCATAGGGCTTGGTTTGTGTTTCTGACTGTAGAGATATTTGAAGTTGATTGATATTTGTTATATGTGTTGTATCTTTTTCTGCCCGATGTGGTTGAGATATTGAACAGCAGGGGTGGATATTAACGGTTAACACTGGACGCCACGGACTTTTTTTTGTATCCCTGGGGTTAATTTCTCATGGACTTCTTATGCCTGTAGCACAGGCGGATTTAAGGTACTTAGCCGGACAGACACGGGTTAGAGTTGCACAGGATCTCAAGTGGAGGCGTTGATTGGGCACAGTCAAACTTGAAGACAGACGCCGCCGTTAGTATGGCGTATGGCACAGCAAGTGCTCTATGATGCATCTGACTACGCTGAAGGTTCTGTGACATTCTTGATTATTGGCTGTACACTGGATCAATATCTCAGCCACTGGAGAGGTAGCGAACGCACGATAGGTTTCGCCGTGGATTGTTGAATTAACTACTAATATGCGACAAAACTGGTGGACACCATCGAAACTGTTTACGGGAATTAGATATTAATTATGAGATGAGAATAGTAGCTGAAATCATCTCTCAGTGTTTGGGGCAAACACTGAAATGCCCGCTCAATATGGGCCAGAATATGCAGCTTGCCGCGGACAGACACAGCTTTCGGGGTGCATCAAACAACTACAGCAAAAATGAGGGGATCTCCCAAGCAGGTTACCGACTTAATCTTGTGTAGATTGCTACAACGCGTACGTGACGTGTTGGAAGTCGTACTAAGATATGTGGCATCTCCTTCGACCTCGCTACCACATACTCCGTTCTCAACCATCAAGAGACAACTGCCTTTTTGATTTTGTATTCGAGTTAGAGTGTATGAAAAAGAAAATAGACAAAGCCGTCCTGAGATCATGGGTAAATGTCTCTCTCGCCCGGAGCGGCACAATACTCTGCCTAAGCGTCTTTACCCTGCCAATACTCCCGATAATGAGCAAGCGAGCATGTACAGCCACCCAAACATCATGCTCAAGTCAAACAAATCAGCACGCAACACTAGTAAGTCACCAATATGAACTGTCAGATTTCAAACACTAACCATCCTTGCCCCTGCACAGCTCCCTGTGCCAAGGCAACCACCTCAACAAAGCAGTCCGCGCGCAAGAGACACCCTCGTCATCGCAACCGGGAGACTAGGCAGATGAAGCGGAATCTCAAGGATATTCGGGAGCGTCTTGGCCATGCTCGTGCTCGGTACGAAGCAGCCAAGGATGAAGTCGCGTCTTGTGAAGAAGAGATTACCAACTTTTCTCAAAGAATGAATGTCCGACGCGGTGTTGTAGCGGTTCAAGCCGAGAAGGAATCCCAGGCCTGAATACCTGAGGATGTCTAAAGAAAAAGAGATCGGATAAGGCTAGCCTTATTGGTGGTCTAATAAACTCTTGCATTGATGTGCTGTCGCATGGGGCTTTGCGCTACGTGATCATCAGAAGCCTACCCACACATCAACAAATGTTTGGCGTTTCACCTTTAGCGCCATTCTCACCGTAGATTCTGCATCAATGACACCGAAGGACTCCTCTTGTCATTGCTGAGCATACAGGTTAAACTGTTGCACGAGCAGCTCGGACCATAAGCAGCGGCCATGATTAACGAGGAGCATCTTCCTTTGCCTACTAATGATACAAGGTTCCTACTTCTTGAAGTAAAGTCCCCAGGATACCGCGCCTCTGAAGCTTCGTGGGTTGAATCTGACTTCGTCCGACGTGCTGCGCCTGAGATGGTCCAGGCTTTCAACTCTGAACGCCGACTTTCTTGTTACAGGGACTCTACTGGGGAGATGTTTATCACCAAGACTGCACCGCGCTGTTCCGAAATGGTCAAGGGGATGAGTTGTAATGGTTGTTTGCGCTGCGGAGGCGGATGCAACCGTGGCCATGTTTAACGAATGAGCATCTCTGTGTGGCATCACATCAATGATGCTAGATTGGATCAATGCATTAATATCTTTGAACAAATACCCTAAAAGTCTACCTCTACCATAATCTGCCTAAGATCTCCTTCTTCTCAGTCGACTTGGTAGTCTCCCACAGACCACCTCCAACAACACTAGTAACAGTCGCATCCTTCTCCCTATGCCCTTCACACACAGTCGGCGTCTTCTCGCCTTGACTCTCATGGTAAAATTTGGAAACTTGGAAACTGTGTTTCGATCCTCCACATGCCACCTTCGCCTCACTAAGCTTGAGCTGCGGGAAACACCCATCACACCAGTTATGCTCAGGATAATCGGATGATTTGTTAGCGGTTGCAAGTCGGATAATCTTGCGACATAGTTTATTAGAACAGCAAACCGTGGGATCCATAGCAGGCCATTTCGACCTGAATGCGAGTTTGCCTGACATGAGCATTTCCTTGTTCGTCAGAAGCCCCAGTTGACGACATGTCGCCTTGCATTCGTGCAAGGCAAAGAAGAACTTGAACCCTTCCTCACCAAGGTTTGTCTCACCGAGTTTGAAGCGTTCAGGATCCTTGGTCTGGATTGCAGGATCAGTGAAGGAGTTGCCTACACCTTGAAGATCCGTGACAAGAAAATGGCCCCAGGAGCGCTCAAAAGTAAAATGCGAGAAGGCTTGGGCAATCTCATTGAATGGATTGGTGTCGTCTTCTAGGACATAGGCGCCGTTGCTGTTGTACTTGATGTATTCGCCTTCAATGAATGGCTCTAGTGACAAATTATCGTCTGACTTAGATCCACGGGACATGTCCTGAAGACAAAGCGTCGTTATAAAATCGATAGGCTGCGAAGACTTAACAAGCCCGTTGAACTCTAGCGCAAATGCTTTACAAAGTGCTTGCATTCGCATGTCCTCAATTAGATTGGCTAGCCTGTGTTCAGTGTGCTTGAATGACTTAAGAACGAATTTGCTCGTGGTTGCAGCTGGGCGAGCATACGCGGCCACGCGCAGAGATCCTTCAGCGAAAGGTTTGGAACGTGCGTTGATATCAAGCTTGACAAGTCCAAGCTTGATGTTCTCGTCGTTGTCCAACATTGCATCCAGAGTATCAGCTCCATGGACGCTCAAGTCCAGACAAAAGCCCTCCGTGGTGAGCTTCTTGTCTAGCCAGCCAGGAGTGTTCCAGCGCGGTGGTGAGGTCTCGAGAGCAACGCTTTTGCTGGCAACACTTCTGGCAATACTGCCATCTTCCAAGATAGCAGTCAACTCTGGGAGTCCGGACATGTGCGAGCCACCGCGGCTCCCGCCCCTCATTGCCAGAGTCAAGCGGTTTGCTGTACGCGATACTGAAGACGTGACGGTGCTGACAACTAAATGCTTGATGGCTGTGTATCCAGTTCCGAGCTGGAGTTCTTCGAAAAGGGGCCCAGTACTCGTGGCTGTTCTCTTGGCCCGTGACTTGGCCAAAATGAGCGAGTCCTCAATCGCAATGTTATAAGAGTTCTTTTCATGGAGCTTGACGTCCGCCCCCGAGAAACCGCCGCCGTAGGACTTGCCAAACTCCAGGGCCATCCGGTCGGTAGATGAGTTGATTCGCAGAAGAGCATAGTTGACCTTAAGTTTGACCAGGCGGCTGAGAAGATTTGCATGTGTGAGGCCATGGGGTTCACTGGCCGTTCTGTAGTAGTCATCATCACTCTCCTCATAGTCATGTAGAGCATGTCCATGAGGAGGGGCATCGGCGATGTGGATCAGGCATCTGGTCTGCTGCATCCAGGAGGCATTGATAGCCTTCTGTATACCGCCCAGAACATCCTCGGGGATATCTCCACCACCCGATGCCTGAAGGCTGGCCAAGAAGTTGTAAACCTCCGTGACAGATGTAGTGAAGTCGAGGAATTCTATGTTGGGCTCGTCGCCATGGTCTTTGTATCCAACCACCGCGACGCGTACATTTGACTCGTTTAAGAAGACCTCTTTGATCTCTTTGACAATGGATCGGATCTGATTCTTTGCTGTCTCTATGTAACTATTCATAGAGTATGTCGTGTCAAGAAGGAAGAGTATATCAGTGGAGCATGAGCTTTTGAACAAGTCAGACTTGGAGTAAGCTGGAGCTGCAGCGTTGGCACGCGCAACCTCTGACTTGAGTGCTGATAGCCGACTCTTGCTGTAGGCAGCAGAGGTAGTCGAGCTATCCTTGACCCTGCTTACTGACGATGGAGTTGGAACATTGCTATGGGTTCGATAGGAAGGTGGCACGCTTGGTCCAGAACCTGAAGCATCACGAAGCAAAGAGGCACGGAGCAATTCATCTGCTGCAGAGGAGCCTTTGGGTTTTGATATGCTTGAGCGAGTGATGCTTGCCGAGGAACGCGGAGTCTTGGCCTTCAGTGTTGATGCTTCTTGTGCAGCAATGTCAGGCTTGCGTGTAAGAGATTGACGAAGAAGATCATCCGCAAGCCTGGCAATACTGTCTTTGGAGCTTTTAGTGTTGGACTTGGCGGATCGCTTGACCGAGGCAGATGGATCGTGTGGGTCCATGGTGATTAAGAACGTTGCAGTATTCACTCAGAGGATGGTAAATATGGATGAATAGTTTAACGGAGTAGCAGGACTGAAGTGAGTCGCCATCGGTTTATGATCATTTACGGGACGGACGAGATATCTGGCCACTCGATCTAGACCCAGACACAGCTTGTGTACTTAGAGTCGGGGGGCACCAATTAACCTGAAAAAAGAGATGACTGCTTGTATTTTCAAGCCACCTGCAAGCCCCCATGCATCCAGACATGGGGGCCAAAGCGACCATGGGGGCCAGAGCCTTATTTCATGAAAGCAGTCGTTCAGAACGAGATTCCAATCTATCGAACAGCGAATCGCTCCAAAATACCAGTCATTGGTAACAATGGAATTGGAAGAATCTGGTGAATATACTTGAGTATTCAGTATTTGAATCAATTTATAGGGGGCGAGGTTTACTTGAAAAATTACAAAAGAAGAACAATTCCCCATCGGAGCCTTATTTCATTAACGCTCTATGACTGCCTGACACGTAGCCTACATATTCCTGCAGCTAAGGCGGATTATCACCTGGTGGCTGCAAAGCCCAGCGGCTAAGTTGAAAATCAGACGGGCTGTCTGCGTGCGGCTGAAGAGGGGTTCGCCATTTGCTATTTTCGTAGCACCTGGTGCCTTACTTTCAGAGCCATTGGTTCGTTTCGCGAGCTGAAGGCCTCGGACCCTGGACTGAGACTCGAAGGCAGACTCGATTTTGGCTTTGGTGGCCGAGCTGATTGTAGTTTTGCTACTCAGTCATTTTCTTCTCATTTTCGAGATGACCTTCGTGCCTCTGTGTATCTAGACTACAGCAAAGTTGTCCATCATCAACCCTGTGTGACTAGATATGTAACAGCTCGAGGATGGATAGCCAAAATGGGTTTCTCTCAAGCCTCGCTGTCGGCTCAACCTTGACTCCCAATCTCGATATCCTCTCTCGCTATGCCGGCCTCTCCCCTCCCTCCCCGATCGAGACGCTCAAAACACCTTCACCGATCGACTATGAATCCTCAACAACCGTTGAACATCACAGTGCTGCACGCGCATTGCTCGTGAGAGCACGGACAAGCGATGCAGGCTACCGTCCACCAGACCAACAGAAGAGACATCTCTTGCGCGTACCGAGTCGAAGAAGCTTGAAGCTGAATGAAGAGAGATGGACTTTTACAAAACATGAGGTCGGAAAGGCTCTCAATGAACTTCTTTGTATGGCTCCATTGCCTGATGTGCAAGTAGCGCACGCAGTGCTTGCTTCTGTACACGTTGACTCGCTGGATGAGCTGTGGGAGCACTTCAAAGACAGCAAGCTACAAAAGAGGCAATCCAGCATTTTTCGCCGCTCAACTTCTTCAAACAATGGACTGTCGAATTGGTTGAGTACCGTCACGGGTCAGGAAAACATACCGTATATCCATCTACTGTGTCACTATAACGCAGGGCCCATTCTGTTGAATCAAGCCTTTGTAATTGCGCTCGCCAGGCGCAGCATCCCCTCAATGAAGCTTCTTCTAAGCTTTGGAGCGTGCATCTTGCCCATTTGCAAAGATTATGTGCGACCATTTGTTGCCAAGAACGATGTCGATGTTATAAAGCTTTTGCTTTCGGCTCCAAAGGGTATGAACGTCGAGGACTGGCAATATTCCCTGCAAGCAAATATCGAAGGGGCTCCCCTAGGTAAATGCGAAACAAGCATTCTGCTTCAATGCATCCATCATCGGCCAGACATTGCAACTGGGGAATATCTTCTCAAAGCCATTGATGCGAACAATGTTACTGCCGTCGCTGTTCTTCTTTCATACCTGTCCACTCGAACCTCCATGATGCCTCCCATGTTTCCCGTTCAGAGTTTTAGTGTTGCATCTTTCTTAAGCACAACAGGAAACGGAGTCGAGCATGAAAATGTTGCCGTACAGGCATGCGAGCGCATATCAGGAAACCCCGATTACGAGACAAGATATAGGCTCTACTGCCTTCTGAATGAAGCAAATCTTCTGAGAGATGTACACGCCCTTCGACAGGAGATGTCTAATAGCGTCATGGCCAAAAGAACCCCTATGATCAACCTCCTGATCAAAGCCGGAGTGCGCCCATCTATCGAAGAGGCTATATCTGTAATGGACTTTTCCATTCTCGGAATAATGCTTGCCGCCTTCAGAGGAAGAGACGACGTTCCAAATCTCCTGTCACTTGTCGGGTTCGACACTTCAGAGGACGTGATGCTTCGCTTTCTGGGTATGTTGAGTGCAAATCACATACACTGTGGAGGACAATCACTGGATCAAAAGTTCATCGAAGCGATTTCCAAAAGTCATCATCGTACTGTCGATGCATTCCAGAGAATGGGTGCAACCATCACGTATAAGTCCATCCAAATGGCACTCAGCTCTGCTGATGTCGAGATGCTGAGGATCCTGCTACAAGGAGATATCAGTGATGAGGAGCTTTCTCCTGCACTATCAGACGCAATGAAGATAACAGATCCATCAATTCGACGCATGGCTGTCAAAATGCTCGCTGATAAAGGCATATGGAAAGAAGCCCTGCTTGAACAACTATGTCTCATCATCCAATATCCCAACCCAGATCTGAAGCTCCTGAATATTATACTCCAATATAAGCTCCCTCTGCATGGGAAAGACGGCAGGTTGAATGTAATCCACCTCGCCATTCACAAAGCATCCCTCCCAGTGATAGAGCTTCTCTGGAAATCCTATCCCCACCCAGCGTCCCTGTCAGAAGCCCTCCCAAAGGCTTTTTCGCGCATCGCAGAAGATGGCGGGACCCTCACCCACGATATCATCCAGTTCCTTCTCAAGAACGGCGTGAAGGGAATAGGAGTTGATAAGACGCTTCTGGTAGCTGCTGGGTCCAAGAGCCCTCGTGCACTGGATATTATTCGTTTGTTGCTCAAGCATGGTGCAGATGCGAACTATAACCATGGTAATGCTTACGCAGCTACATTGAACGATTACGCTAGGCTCGAGGTTCTTTGCAAAGCCTGTCCAGTAAAAGAAGCTGTCGTCAAGGGACTTCTTCCGTCGCTACTTGAGATGAGTACTGCCAACACACAGACATTGGAGCTAGTGCTGCAGGCATCGAATGGATCAGCGATAGACTTTACAGAGGTACCAAACTTATTGGAAGGCCATCCAAACATGGCAGCCATTGTTCCATGTCTTATGAAGCATGGTCTTGATATAAACCTTCAGAAAGGGGTGATCATACAGTTTGCCGTGGAGAAGAGCGACGTGCCGCTGTTGAAGACTTTGCTCTCCGTTAATACATCGACCAATTCTCTCAAGACTGGGTTCACAGCTACAAAGAAGACTAAGGTTCGAGAAGCGAGGCTTGATATGATGAGACTCCTCCTCGATAAGGCTGGTAACGCGGAAATTGGTCAGTCTGAAGTGCTATACGACGAAACACTGGAAGCTTTATCGAAGTCAAGAGACGACAGAGGCTTCAAGATCCTTCTTGCCCACAAGCCACTTGTTAGCACCAAATCCCTTGGTATTGCGGCTGCGATCTCTTCAAGGTCCACGACTATTTTAGAGATGCTTCTTTCACGTCAACCAAGCGGGGATTCTATCAGCACGGCTTGCATTGCGGCATTTAGATCGCCCAAGTTGAATGATAATCAGAAAGAATCTGTCCTAGGGTTGTTACTAGATGCCAAGCCAGGTCTCACGAAGGATGAAACTTCCAGCTTATTGCGTGCCATGGTAGAGCAGTATGGAGACTCCACGCTGGTTCCACTGATGCTCATTAAACGTGGTGTAGAAGTCACGGAGGCTCACCTCAAGGCGACTTTCACCTCAAGTAGCAAAGAGTTGTTCACACTTCTAGTTCACGAAGTGAAGCCCGCCAATGCTGCAAATGAGTGCTTTGCTCAGGCAGTATCCTCCACCTTGACGGTGGAGAGGCGTCGCTGGATTTACGAAGCCCTTCTCAGCACTGGAAAGGTTTCAACCACTACTGCCTCGGCAGCGCTCATCATATCACTTAACGAAGGGACACCTCACGTGGGACTAGTAAAGCTGTTACTGAAACATGGGGCTGATGTGAAGTTGAAGGAATTCCTTCCTCTGAAATTGGCTTTCAAACTCAAATCAGCTGAGATTACTGAGCTACTCATCCAATCTATCAAGGACGATAATGCTGCTGCTGCTGCGTTCGACCTGGTACGAACCTGGACGGCGATGAAGCCCGCATTCAGAGCCAGGGTTTATACTTGTCTTCTCAAACACAAAATCACCGAGGACAAACTCACACTAGCTCTCGTCGACACGTTGAAGAATGCGCCGCACATAGATACCATGAAACTGCTCCTTGAACGAGGAGCTAGCCCAAGTGCAGACGGCGCCAAGTGTTTTGTCCTAGCTTGCAAAGCGGGAAATGAGGCCGCTCTCAGAATCATGTGTCAATATGCGAATGTTGACACAGTGACTCTCGCTCTAATTGAACACTGCTCCAAAGAAAAGGAGATCGTCATATGGCTGAAGACTTGCATGTCCGAATTACGCAAAGCTCATCTTAAAGACACGAATCTCCTATACAGGGCCATGGCCAAGTTCCCCGAGGGAGGGACTCTAGTACAAACGCTGCTTCATTACGGGGTGTCAGCAGGGACGATGAAATCAGCGTCTTTATGCAAACAGTGGAAACGTGAGCTGGTTACACCTTTGCTTTGGGGGCTCATATCGGACTTGAAGATATCAAACAGAACCCTGCTAGCTCTCGTCGCCAAGGGAGATGATGGTAAGCACCCCTTGAGTTGCTGTTATCGATTTCACCGCTGACGATGATTAGCAAATTTGTTGTACTCGACACCCAGCTCCCAGGTATCAGCTGCTTTCGCCTGTATGCTCGACCCCAAACGCAACCCCGTTCTCGAATCTCTCCTCAAACTACATGGCAAAGACATAAGAATGTCTGTTATTCCAGGGCGTTCATTCTCCTACCTGAGTCTGAAACCTAAAACACCAGATCCCACGAAGCTCATGACGTCCGACCTGCCTTTAAGCGATGCGGCTCTTTATCTAGGCAACCTAAAAGCCTACATTTCCCTAGGGGGCGGTAAAGATGTAAACAATGGGTCACTACACACGGCTGCTTTGCTCGCGCTGCCAGAATTTGTCCGGTGGCTGCTACAATGGCACAGCGCAGATCTCGAGCACGAGGCTTTTGGGATGATGATTCCCCTCGTGGTAGCGTGTCGTTCTGAGGCACGCCCTTGGTGTAGGGTTGCCAACGCTGAGGGTACTTTTGAGAAGCGGAGGGTAAAGACGATGCAGCTGCTTGCTAAAAAGACGGATCTGGCTTGGCGAAATAGACGAAGGAGTGTGCTACATTTCGCCATAGAGGAAGGACCAGATGCGCTGCAAGCTATGCTGGAAGCTCTTGATGTAGCGCACGATGCGCGACGTAACGAGCGGTATCTATACACGGACCGAGAAGGTATCGTATACTCCCTCAGCTATTACATCAGCCATCTCTTGCACCCGGAAAACAAGGATACTAAAACCCTGAAAATGATACAATTGCTGCGCGACACCGGCAAGTTGAAGGACATCATGTATCGACCTGAGGAACCAGGTCCTGGAGTTGAACAGCCGGTTGGGTTCTGTGGGATGCCGCCAGACCTTGAGAGGAAGTGGCATGCTTATAGTGATTGTGATTCTGTGTATTAGAGCAGCCGAAGTATGGATAAGGTTGTAGGGGGCCTAATTTGACACCAGATTCCATTGAAAAGTTGCGATATGCATTTTGTATAGAAATCGATTGATAGACTTACATATATTGGGAGTAATGAAGTAGGGCTTGTTTTAGTCAACAAGGTTCAGTGTATAGTGGATGGAATCTGGCCAAAATACTCAATTTGATAATATCGTTTTATCATTCATTACCTGTGTTCGCAGCCTAAAGCTTAACCTTGTAGGCGGCAGTCATTCCCATAGCTGTCAAGAACTCGGAGACGGCCTGTGGAAGGCGTCCCTCATGGCTTATGCAGCGAGCCCTCGCTTTGACGCTTTGTCTATATCTACAATGGTCACTCACAGCACACAACAGAGTCAGTCATTTACTTGTTACTGCGATGTCACGGCATTCAAAGGTCGTGACGAGACAAATTTTCGTCTCTCTGTAGAAGGACACTCGATGGCAATCGTTGACCAATTTTACTTTGGTTAACCTTTGTGCAAGAGTTTGGAGTTTTGAATCGGGCCTCAGAGCTGCTTCTTAGCTCTGAACAAGGCTCAATCTTTCTAGGATTACTATACGGCGTCCGGAATTATCCAACATCAGTCACTTGTCAAGGGACGCGGCGTTTCGCGACTTAGTCTTGGT